>NPFG01000012.1:0-244904 GCA_002288965.1 Xylaria sp. MSU_SB201401
GTGACTAACTAGGTGGAGATGCGTTTATATTTTATTTATTAATATTTTTTATAAATTTATTATTCTCTTCGTTGTTAAGTAGTTTGTGATTGAAATATGTGAGTTTTGGCTGTTTTCGGTGGGAAATTGGGATTGTCCCGTTTTTTTTAACCCCCAACTGTAACTAATACCTTGCATCCCCGGAGCGTCAGCCCTGCAATCCACCTCCAGCTCTAACTTCCCCAAGTCCCATTACCGCATCCCGAAACTGTAGCTTCTTAATCATTGTAGGAACTACCCATACTCCAGGATCTCGCCAAACTACACCAATCCCACAGAGGGTAGCTGCTCTACGTACCGGTCGCTTTTTCGATTTACAGTAGGCTGGATTGATTATATCAGCATTTAACTGGGGCGAAATGAGATAGGCGGAGGCGCAACAAACGAAGTGACGACAAAGACGAGTTCAGCATCGTGCCACGTTCGTCGGTGCCTCCGAAAACAAGCCAAATATTCTCAAAATGTCGTCCTTCGACCAGCCATTACCACCATATAATGCTTCCGATCCCTCGGCTACGTTTGTGGGCACCTCATGCCTCGACTTCCTGCTCATCGAGCTTGTACCCATGGCCTACCGGATTGCGAATGAACTAGGAGAAGCGGGCGACGACAATGGCAGCGGCGGTAGCAGAAGCAACGGGGAGGCGGGGTCCGTAAGCACGTCTGCTGGTACGATAAGTACCGCGCCCGGGATAGCCTCGGCAACGGGAAGGAGAAGTAAATTAGACGAGGATGAAGAAAGAGAAGCAGTCTTTTTCCGCCTGGAGGGGCTGGGATATCGTGTTGGGTTGGGGCTCGTAGAGCGGTAAGACTTTATACCCCTTGTTCTCCTGGCCCATTCCTTTAGCTCGTCTCAGACCTTATACTTTCCATCATACCGATTCCTATACTACGATCCATCGACCTTGCCGTTGATGCTGACGGCAAACCCCAATCTTATAGCTTCTCCCGCGATCGTGCGCGGTTCACAGACACTCTAGATGCTATAAAGTTCGTGTGCAAAGAACTCTGGATGCTCGTCTTCAAAAAGCAAGTCGATAACCTCAAGACAAACCACCGCGGGGTCTACGTCCTGACAGATCACGCTTTCCGGCCACTGGCTCGTATGAGTGCTGACGCCGGTGGCCAAGCCGTTGCCCGGGCACAACCCGTATGTATCTTAACTTTCCTCTTGCCGCTCTTGTGGCTAGTTACCCTTAGCATTCGCACCTGGTTTTTGAGTTTGTTGTTTTCTCTCGTCTTCCCTACCAGCCACTCAGAGAAGCAGTCTTTCTAAGAGACCATCGAATTATCTAATAAAGGTCTCTTAAATAGTTCCTCTGGTTCCCTTGCGGCATTCTTCGTGGTGCTCTAGCAGCTATGGGTATCAATTCCACAGTGCAGGCTGAGACAAGTGAGTTACCAGGCGCTGTCTTCCAGATCAAGACAACACCAACGGCTCCCAAGTGAGAAACAGCAACTGCAGGTACGAAAGGACACGATGGGTCTAAAGTGGCTAGAGATCCTGAATAAGTTTCCTGATAGCTCAGATGAAATGAGTGGGCTAAAAGAGTCTACTACATAGACAGGACCACGGCCCGAAAGAGAGCCCTGCCTAGCCGAGATCCCGGCAGTTCCGAGGAAGATAGAGCGGCATATAGCTACGGTATGTCAGATCGAGCCCAGAGAGATGGTGCACACCAACAGTTAGAAAGGGGAAACCAAGAAGCGTGTTTCTAGAAACCGACGAACCCTCGTGGAGATAGTCGGTTCTCCAGCATGACAGATAAAACATCGGACGGACACAGGCTACGGCATAGGGGATACAGAATACTAGCATCTGCTCACTGTAGAAATAGGACTTGAATGATGAATGAATTAAGACATCAAATCACAACAGATGTACACGTGCGCGTACTTGCACACACACACACACACACATACACATACACATACACATCCCCCTTCCCCTCTCTTAACGAATATTATCTCTAAAAACATATTCCTTTTTTTATTATCGTCCGTTCTACTCTATTTAGCGAACCCCGTCAATAGTGCACGTCTCGTCAGTCCCCACACAAGCTCATCCGAACCAACAATCACTGTGTAGTGTTCCTCCCCTGTCCCCACCTCTCTCATCCCTTACATCTTGCGACGGAACCTTATTTTGACATCGCTTCTTTTCTCCTTTCTAGCAAAAAGTGACAGACGACTATTTTCCTTCTCTCTAGCGTCTTATTTGAAATCCGCAATGTAAATTGCCTATCGACCAGAGCGTATAGTTACAACGATGTAGTAAGCATCATAACGTCGGCAACCTCTCAATTGATGCGTTTCCTTTGGCTCCCTTCATTCATCTGTGATGAATATCACCAATTCACATCATTCACTTGCAAAAAAGTCGTGCCACATCGAAAACAAGGGTTAGGGGACAGTAATCTTCTTTCGCGAGTCGAGGATTGACGGCCTTGAGACGATATGGATCTATGTGACGCACAATATTCGGACAAACGACGGGATGGAAGGTATAGCGGTCACTCTTGGAGGGGTCTTCGGTCAACTCTCTTTTACAGCCTATAATTTATAACACAAACTTATTAGTCACTCAATTCTAATTCCTCAATTGTATTGTAATTGACAAATGTGCAGCTCTGTTTTGTTTCTGCGCTCTTAGATGTATACCTCTCTTTAAAGTTTTCTTTTTTTTTTCTCGGTTCTTTCTCTACAACTCACACCAAAAGAGAGAAATCAGTCGTCAAAATTGCTGACGGCTTGCAGGTGTATGTAGGTCAGGTGTAACCCCCCATCTAATCGCGAGCAAGGACAAAAAAAAAATCCAGCACTAAGGCGACGGACGTGTAATACGCCACAAAGCAGCAACATCATTCCATGTTGTATCTCATAGCATTCAAGGAGGGAGTTGATTTACTTTTCAGCCGGTTTCTTGACGAAGTCAACACCTTTTTTGATGTTTTTCTCTAGTTCTGGAAGGCAATTTTCCAACAGACCCTTCTCCTTGTCAGTGAGGCCGTCGAGAGGGTTGATGGCGTTCTCGACACCGTTGGGCTAGAAACAACAATGTCAGCTATACGCTCTCTCCGGCAATGAATAATTGGGATAGATAAAACTGATCGGCAACTTACACCAAGCTCAACAGGAACAGAGAAAAAGTCCAAGCCACCATTAGCCTCTTTAATCACATCACCTCCTGGAACACCAGGCAGGTAGACATAGCTAGGCTCGACGAGGCCCTTCTCACCTTTGGCAGCCTTCAAAACCTTCTCGGCAAAGCTACATAAAGTTAGTCATCTTCAATCTCAGAAGCAAGGTGATTAATCCTACCGAAAGCCCGCGAGAGCCATGGATAGAGTGGCAGAGCCACCGCCACCCTTGGCGTTGACGACCTCATCACCACCGTACTGAATGTGCTTGACGAGAGCCTCGTACTTGTCATCTGGGATATCGACCTTGGGGCTAGCCTTACTGAAAAGGGGAATGATGGTGCCGCCAGAGTGGCCCCCGATGATGGGGATGGTGAGTTCTGTCGGCTTCTTGCCGGTGATCTCAGCGACAAAGGTCTCAGATCGGACGACGTCGAGAGTGGTGACACCGAAGAGCTTCCTCGGGTTGATAACGCCATTTTCTTTGAGAGTCTCGAAGGCAATCGGAACATTGGAGTTGACGGGGTTTGAGATGACGAGGATAAATGCGTTGGGAGCGGCTTGAGCAGCAGCTTCGACGATCTCCTTAACGACAGTGGCATTCCTCTCGAACAGTTCGTCACGACTCATACCGGGCTTCCCTAGGAAGTGTGAGCGACTTCTCAAGGGGTGACGATAATAGTTAGAACATACGGGGGTAGCCAGCAGGGATGGCAATAATGTCAGCATCCTTCATTGCGGCCTTGGCGCCGTCAAGCCCACCACCCGTGTTGTCGTAGCCAGTTACTTTCTATGAGTGGTTTAGACGTTGCCATCTTGATGCCTGCTTCAGGAGGGGTGATTATTGCTTACGACGGGGGAGGAGATGTGGGAAAGGTCAACGGCGACGCCTTTGACCTGGGATTGCTGGATATCGTAGAGAGCGAGCTCGTCAACGAGGGGGCTCAGCTTGAGAAGCAGAGATAGGGGCTGCCGATCTCGAATATTAGCTCTCGTCTCCGTTGGAATGTTGGGTAGACAGCCTAGTTGGACTGCTTCGAAATAGTCTACGAACCTGGCCAATACCGCCAGCGGCTCCGGCAACGACTGTTCAATGACAAAGTTAGCCAGCCAAGTCATTGACGTCTCCAAAGGTAATGTTCTGATACTTCTTACCGGCTTTAACCATCTTGACTGTTGTGTTTGGGGTGGAATGGTTGAGCTCGAGAGAGTATTACTGTGTTAGAGTCAACGAATCGGCCAGCTAGGTATCGCCAGCTTGGCTCGCGGAAAGAATCAAGAAGTCGTATAGTCGACGAGAAGAAGAGTAAGAGATGTTCAGCAAACCAATTGAAGACGAAACTGAAGGCTAGAAAAGGGAGGCGACCTACCTTTGTTGTTTTATACCTGCCTAGGTCTGGAAGAGCTTGGGTGGGAAGAGAGGCAAACAGATGGGAAAAGCCAAGCCAGCGAACATCGCGGGCGGCGGGGACGTGGACATGGTGATGCGCGATAATAATGCGGGGTTTTCGTCTGTCTGTCTGTCTGCATGCAAGTAGGTAGGTAGCCTAGGTCACTCCTGCCTAGGTGAACTCTGCTCTCTCCAAAGCCCCGCCACGTCTGGACGGACTGCCTGTCATGTCGATCGGTCCGGTCTATCTGTCTGTTTAAAGGCAAGGTCCTACAACGGGAGATACGGAAAGATGAACCTATCACATGCTTGGGCACCGCTCAGGCTGATGGCATCGGACTCCACGTACCCTACTACCTTAACCTTGGTTACTGTATCGCGAAAAACAACTCGCACGACTCGGTGATCGGTTTAGAGAGGAACAGCCTTAGAGCTATACTTACGCTAACTCCTCCGGCTAGCTACAGTAGCTGAGCGGCTCATGATCATCAGCTCAATCCCACTCGCACGTTTTCATGTGCCCCTTGGTAGTATTTTCCCCTTGTTCCGGGTGGATAGTGGGCTAGTCTACTAAGAAAGATGGGGGGGAGGAAATACCTACATCGTATATAGGTGCGATGGGTTGTCCGTTTCAAGCTGTAACGTCTTGCACCTGCTTCACGCACCTAACCTGATACTAGATGACACCATTCCGATTACGGGCAGGGGGCCTACTACATCCACGCACACTCAAGGCTCAATAAAGGCCTCAAGCTGCCCCTGCATGTATTCTTTTACACGGCAGCGTAATGTGACAATAAGTGCGTGTACAGACGGTGTTTTGGCTGGTAGGAAAACTAATTATATAGTTTCCTACAATGCTACAGGAGGTCCTTGCTAACCAAGGGTTATTCCTTGGCAAAACATATTTAATCCTGATGCAACCAGCTAAGTTCTCACCAGAACTGTACAACAAATAGCCTTTTTTACTCTTATCGTTATTATTGTGGAATAGCTATAGCGAGTTGAGAAAATTGAGAAAATCCTGACTGTACATTAAAGGGAATTATTACATCTCTCCTCTTTTCCCAATCCCAATCACTTAAAGGAATGTCGTTCTTCGGTAGCGAGCATGCTCAGTCTGGTAAGAAATTGGATGTATACGATAGTCTGTGTACCTAGAGTACCTACCCGTCCGAGAGTCGGCAACACGGAGGGCCCCAAGACGTGTGACCCCGTCTCTGTGGGCCATTCATCTCTACCAATTGCTAATCGCTTCTGAGTAATCCTACCTACCTACTAACGATGGGCCGGCCGGCTGGCTGCGTGTGGGGTTACATGTGCACTGTAGGCTATTCTCGCCGGCGCTTTCTACGGCCGTCCCTTTCAGTACCCAACCGGCAAGGTGAGTGAGCACGGCAATTAATTCCGACACGTACCAAACGTCACTCTCCGAGCTGTCCTATTATCCCCGACTCTCATCTACTGCTTCGGCCCGGCTCGGGTTATCTGAGCAGTACTATCCAGGCAGCGAATATCTAGGTAATTTCGGCATGAAATAGGTAACTACCTAGGTATGTGGAAGTTACGGCTTATGGTAAGACGGCTATAAGCCGGGAACGGTATGACGAACAAGGTTGGCTTAAGGTTAAAGTTGTGGCTAGGTGTGGCTGGAGTAGTTAGTGGCTTGCCCGTACGCAACTGCCCAATCGACCCCTTATACAGCGTGACGAAGCCGTGGCCCTGGGAAAAACCAGTTACAAATGAGGAAATCTGCAGATACAGGCACAATTAATATGTCTCCAGCTATAGAATACACGACCAAAGCTTAGAGGAGGAAAGAATCAAGTGAAATCAAAGCAGGAGGGATATGTGAGATATACAATTACATGTAATCAGGTGTCTTGGTATTACTCAGTACAACCTCATAGCCCAAGTAAGACGTGACATAGTAGTAATCCTCGACCGTTTTACCAATTTTCCCCAGTGATCAGAGACGGCGCTCTAATACGCAGTCTGGTAATTATGATGTTTAAATATTATCAGATGAGAAAAAAACACATCAAGTATATATGCCATCTTCTAATGCTTTAAAACAAAGTCGTTCTGATTTTAATCATAAGGGTAGAGCAAAATGGACGCATACAGTCGGTTGTCACTTTTTGGACTGACTATAACTCCATTATTTGCCTTGGTGGTAGCGGGCGACTGCCCAACTTGAAGTGAAATTCCGCGAGGACCAGTGGAACCTTGATCCGGGTTTACTCGTCAACTTCGAAGGAGAATATGCAAGAGGTGTAGTATTGCGGAAACGTTGAACCCCTTACCTGTGCTATGGCTAGCAATTCTAGAATTTATATAGGTAAACCCTGACAGAATTTGGTCAATCCTTTCTACATATATGACTCTTATCGAGTGAGCGAAGCGGCGATCAAACCCAATTCATTACTTGCCTCACCCTGCAAGCTTACAAACGAAAACCCAAGAATTGATGATGGGTCAAGATGAGAAGTCCCAAAAGCCGTAGTCTTGAATCTTTTTTTCTTTCATGATTGTGACTACCAGTTGCACGAAAGCAAATGCGATGCCTATCCGCCGGTTTGATGACGTAACCTAGTCTAGCCCTCAAGAATACAGTCCATGCTGTTTTGTCGTGCCCTGTTACGCTGGTAACCCCTTTCATTTCGCCCATGAATCTTTCATACTAAAAAATGTCCGGAATTTGCCATTTTACTCAGCGGCCTTCTTGGCCTTGGCGCCACGGGGTTTGGGCTCGGGAGTGGGCTTAGGCTCCTTGTAAGAGTGACGGATGGCGGAGGCGCGGGCAACGGCTGCCTGGCGGAGGTCGGAGCGGTAGTTGCTCTTAGCAGCCTGCTGGGCCACGGCAACGTAGGTCCTAGTAGCAATTCGTCAGCATGTCTTGTTCACGATGTAGATGAAGCGTGTCTTCTAATGCCACGTAGTGTGTGATCGGAGGGCTACTGACTTGCGGGCAGACTTGCCACCGCTGTAGGTGGTCTCGGTGATGGCCTGGGCGGGCTTGTTGGCGGCCGAGGTCTTCTTGCTCAGAACCTTGACGGCATTCTTCTCCCCGGGAACGACACCAATGGCCTAAATTTCCCAATTCTCTAGCGTAAGCTTCAAATTCATCTTGTCAAGTCGATTTGTGCGTCGTGTTATCTTCTCGTACCTTGTCGTTCACGAAGCCGGCCCACTGGTTTTTTTGTTAGCCATAATTCACACTGCAGGAGAGTTGCAAAGTTCTCACCTTGCGCGCATGCTTGTTGGTCAGGTTCAGGTTGTCACGGGAGAACTGAACACCGCCAGAAGACTTGCGCTTGACGAGGAAGGAGTTGTTGTTGCCTGTAGAATACCCGCGATCGTCAATTTTTGACTGTTCCTAAAAAGAACCGACTTGCGTGATTCCATAGCGCGGGCCGAACTCACGAACAATCTCCCAGACCAAGTCGGCAGAAACCTGAGGAGAAGCCATTGTGAAATGCTGGGTTTGAGGGCTTTGGCGGAGGTAATTGTCGTCGGAATTGGGCAGTCTGCTTTGATGCTTGTTACTTGTGATTTCGTCTTTACCCAAGATGGTGCGGTTATCGCTTATTTCGCCTAATCCGTGTTAGCGGCTATCTTTTAATTGCATTGAACGCGGACACGCAATAATGCGGGTCTGCCCGGGCGTGCACGGTTTACAGGTACTGGCCCAGGGCGGGCCAGGAGCGTGGCGTGGCGTGGGCAGGGATTCCAGGGAGCTGACGGAAGATGAATGACAGGTGGGGCGCGAGTCTCAGCCAGCGGCCCAGCGTCAAATCGTCGTCAGATGGGCTGTCTGGTCTTGTCTTTGTCGCAATAGGCTAAAGCCTCAACATCACCCTTTACTTACTCATTAACTTCCATCGGCTCTCGAAAGCAAACCGAGTCGCATCTCGATACGGCTCACAAATGGCCTGAGCAGCAACGCGCCTTTCCTTCAACGTTCTTTTCACTCCAGCCTCTCTACTTTGTTCCTTACTAAGCTTCTAGTCCTGATTCCCTTTCATTCCCAAAGTCGAACCACTCGCTCTGTATACATCACCCGTCCAGCATCCAAGTTATCCTAGCGCTCTTCTCCCACTAATAAACCGTCGATTGAATACGGTATCCGAAAAGAACCGGCAAGCTCACGACAAGCTACCATGTATCTCCTCTACGGCCTGACCTTCATCGTCATCATCGCGGGGACAATCCTATACGTAACGCGAAACTCATGGATGCACCTTCTACCCGCCCTCCCCGGCTCCTCATATCTCTACTCGCGACTACCCGGCAGCTTCTCCGGCGACATAGAAGCGGGACTCTCAAGCAGCACATTTGACCTCGGCGCCAACATCGAATCGGGAGACTCGCGCGCCGGCCTGGACGATGCCGCCAAGGCCGAGATCCTCAAGATCATGAAGAAGCGGCGCCTGCGCTTCGACGAGGCCCGCCGCGTTTATATGGAGCAGCGCTTCAGCGCCAACGGCATCGACCCCGACGGTCGGCCCAGAGACCCCAAGTTCGTCAGCTTCTCGTGATGGATCGGCAAGCATCCCAGAGCGGATTATCGGGGGATTGGTTATCAAGCGAATCGAATAGAGATGACGAGGCGCTTGATGAAAGTATTGCGGCAACGCTATGACTGGGTGAGGGGGACACCTGGTGTATTATTTCCCGGGCACGAAACGAAGTCGGTATTAGAAGATTTCTTCGCCCGATTCAAACTACTATCCATGCGAGAACATTCGCGATTTCATTTTTGTCTGGTTAAGGCGTTTGGCGGGTTTCCTTGGGTTCTCAAGCGTATTGCCATTGGGATTTAGGAGCTGCCGTCGTTCAAGAGAACACGCCTGCTTCATAACACATACAATAAATGCCCTCTTGTTGTGCGTTAGCGTCTACATTTATCAGATATACTCTGGATTTTCATGTTTTGTTCTCTTAAAAAAGGGATAACTCTTTGCAATTCAAAATGACAAGTACCCTCAATCTCGACTTCTATAACTGTGAGCTTAACACAACGTCTTGGAACTTTCCAGGATATTACACTATCACGCATAATTGTTGACATGAGGCGGCTAATGAGGCCCTTTTACTTTTCATATTGATACTTCATTAATAAGGATAGTGAGACTTTCTTCACGTCTCATTCTTCCTCTGGGCATACATCATCAATCTAGAGATATCATCGCGCTGTCCGTCTTCCCAAGCTATTCAGGACAGACTTGTAAAGGCGCGATGCGGTTGATTCAGCCACCGTTCTTCCCCCCTCTTTTTTTGTTCGGAAGTATATACAGTGATATCGCTCTGGAGAGAGGCGTTTCATTACTGACAACTAAAACTTCTGGTTTAGTCTAGTCATCGTTCTATAGTATAAGTATTAAAGTCGTTACGAATGGGTCCGACCTCGGCCTTGCCGGCGGTAGGAGGCTTGTCTCTCCTTTTTGTATGCACACTTTTGGTGCGTGGCTTCATCGCCGATTAAAATAGTTCCGTGATCGAAGTGTTATCGAGGCCGTGGATGGTATTGGGTTTTTGGTTATTCACTTGCTCTTCTTTGATTCGCTCTTCTCATAAACGCGGTCGTCAACGCCTTCCACTTCTTCGGCAATGCGCTCCATATCTTTAACTTGACGCTTCCACTGGGTATCACTCATCTTCTTCTCCTTGTCAAAGAGGTCGTCGTCTGGCTTACGGTAAGAGCCTCCAATGCGGTCCCAGAGCGTAGTATATTGGCCGTAATTGTAGTTGAAGTACAAGTGGTGCATGGTGTGGCAGGCGGCACCGTTGATAACGGGGCTGTCGGCTACATACTCGCCATCATGGATCATAATGGTCCAGAAGTTGACAAAGACGAAGAGGGCCACGGATGTGTACTTGTTCAAGGGGAACAGGATTGGGTACAGATGGTACGGGAACGACTGTGCAAACCCGTCAACAGGGTGGAAAGCGTGGGATGCAAAGGGGGTCGGCATAACCCACTTGTGGTGAGGCTTGTGGAGATGCTTATAAACGGTGGGGTGGTGCAGGCCTCGGTGGATTAGGTAAATCAAGGCATCCGTGAAGAGCAGGAAGCAAGGGAGCTGAGCAAACTCATACCACACGCCCGGGCCATCGGCAGGCGTATCGTATAGCTTCGTGTATCCGCGAACCTCGAAGAGCCAGAATATGGTAGTGAGGGTGGCCATTCCCGGGAAGGACGAAACTGATTGGCGAATTTCCATGGAAATCTGGTTCTTGAGATACTTGGGGTGAAGCTTGGCGTCCTTGTTGAACACCAACCAGTATGAGAGAGAGGCGAAGACGAAGTACAACAAACAGCCGAAGATGCTGAACAAAGGTTAGCAGGGCAGCTCTCCAGTGTACTTGACGTGAGCGTAGACCACTTACACAGTGATGGTCCATAGCGATATGGCCTGTCGGAAAATGTTGTCTCTGTCCCATGCGCTCATGTATGCATACTGAGTCGGCTCGAACTCAATGTACGAGGAGGCGGGCTTGTACTGCCATGATGAGGTTGTCGCATTGTGAACTTCGAAGAAATCGGGCGCGACAGACCGCGCAGGGTGAAGGTTGGCGAATGCATAGTCACCCAGATAGGTATCCCAGATCTCGAGAATAACGTCCATGGTGGGTAATGGCTTGTCGTTGTTGAGCTGAAGCGAATATCGTACGAACGAAGGGGAAGCTCAAGCGCAGCAACGACAATGCAACTGACAAAAGACAAACGGTCGGATGCGACGAGGAGAATAAGAGAGAAAAGAGATTAGGAAGTCGAGCAGTCGTCCAGACACGGAGATCTTGACTAAGTAAAGGGTGGAATGAGTTGATGGGGGCAATTTCGAAATTCGGCTTTACAGGTGGAGCTTGCTGGGCCTGTGCCTTGGAGCTACCTGGGTCTGCCTGGGTAGTGTGCTGTAGCTACACTAGAGATGTAGGTACCGCCTAGATCCCGCGCCTCGGATCTGATAAGTGGGCGAAAGCGTGGATCAGGAGAGAGCGTGCTGTGATGTGTAGCGTAAGAAGAGTAATAGAGGTGTTGCGTGGCGTCGGAGGCGGAATGGGGGAAAAACAAATAAAGTGATGATTATAAAAAGCGGCTGCTAAAGCACACGATAGTTGCTCCTCAAGTCTCTAATGGTTTTCAAGGTTTGACAGAGGCTCCCAATCAGAGAGAGTCCCGGTTATGTGTATGCAAGTGGGAGAAAGGTGCAACCCGCTAGCTCGTGGGACCCCTGAAAGACCGTCGATGTAAGCCTACTCAGCACTATATATATTTTTTTTTCTTAAGGTTGTTGGACGTGAGGTGATCGCATTTCACAGCAGGTAATTCATGGATGGCGAACTGGACAGCTATTATATGCGAACACAATTCGGACCGTGGCCGCACCAACTGTAGCTGTAGCTGTAGCAGCGCTGCTTATCGAACCATAGTGGTAGGATATTGAAGATGAAGGAGATGATGGTAAAGAGACAGCTTTGAGGAAGTATGGAGGAATGCGAACACGAACCGTACGATGGCCACCGCCATTGCATCTACACTAGCCTAGTGAAGCTGTGGCATCATAGTAGTAAGGTTCAAGTACCCTAGGTAAAATTTGAATCTGGGCTGGACAGTGAAGTCGCTAAACAGGGAGGGCAAGCATCATCATTTACAGTAGTACAGGATGGATTAGTTATGCCGCAACATTGGGTCACTGCATGCCGTGAGCTGCTGTGTTCTGCTTCTGCGGCCGCTCGAGTCCTCCTATTGGCCCGTGTCGTCCTTTACTGGGCCATCACACCACTGGCGGCTCGAGCTTCCGGCTGATTGCCCCCCCTATCAGACTGGTCCCGATCAGCAGGGTCCAAAACAGACGGTCAGTCAATCCGAATCAGGGACTCCCCACACTTAACTTAATTCGGGTACGTAGGTACTTGCACTTGTCCCGCCTATCGCTCGCGTTTTCGTATTCGTATCAAGACCCCTCAAACGGGATACCTAGGTATCTAAAATCCATTGTCTTAACGTGAACAACAGTAAGAGGCGCAAGACGACGCATGTCAAAAGCACCTTGCCACCGCCTCATCGCCGCCTCTAGTCGTGCTAACAGATGTTATACCAGCGTCAATCGCTAGCTGGGTCCTCTTGTTCTCCTAAATGTATTGACGTCAAGCCCGTTGCACAAGCACGGCAAGAGGCTCGCACATATTCATCCATAAAATTACGTCTAGATGAAACATTGAGTCACCTTGTAACAGGACTGTTTGATTCATCCGCGACTTGTTCCCATACTCTTTGCGCTCTAGCATTGCACTTAATACTCGGGTAACGCGTCTCTAGTTACTAAGGAACCTTCAGGCGAGTATGCAACAAACAGGTTGTATGGTTTCCTCATGTTCATCCGAAAACTCTGGTAGGTATCGGCGCCATTTCCCGGGACGGATCCGTTATGTAGTATGAGACTCGGTCCTCATTTCCTTGACACGGCCCGGAAGCAATACCTTATTACTCATCCGCGGGACTCGCCCTTCGGTGTGACCCTATCCACCAAACACGCTTTCCCTATGAACGGCTCAATGTTCAGGCTCGTCCGGACCGCGCGGCACAGTGTGGTCGACCGCCCACTGCCGTATGCTCTCGAAGTTCCTACATGTGTGAGGCGTGCTGTAGTCTGGCCACGGGTCGCCGTCGTTGAAAGGGTAATTGAAGCTGAATACCCCAACATCACCCTGGCACATCACAAATTGCCGCAATGCGTCGATACAATGATCGAGATGACCGCGCAGATCCATCAACGGCGCCGACGTATCCCCTCCGAGGGGAGCATAATAATCCTTGTACACGTTCTGTCGCAAAAGGTTGAGACAGTGAAGCTGATGAAATACCTCGATGGCCACCCGGTATCCTGTTTTACCGTTGCGCGAATCGGTGATCTTCAACGAAATATCGGGATCGAGTCCTAGGCTGGTCATCTCCTCATGAGATATCATTGTATCCCCTACTATAAGCAAGTTAGAACTCTTGGTAGGGCTCAATAAGACATTACAGGTTACACACTGGCTGAGATGTAGTCCCATCTTGCGTCTACGTCGTCCCCTTTACCAATGAACGGCCCTTCTGCTATCGGAGGTAAATCAAAGTGCTGCGTTTCATACTTCACAGCACTTGCGGCCGGGGCTATGGAAGATGTTAGCGTCCCGACACCTTCAATCCAGCATTGGAGTACATACACCATGCCGAGTACTTCTTCGTATATTCCAGGTCGGATACATCTGCCGTCTTCGAGCAGAAACTTAATGCAAAAAGCAAAGTTGAAAGTGATAGAAGGACAGCATGTGCTAACCATATCCAATGCGGGCTGATATTCCGTGTTATAGAAGTTAGAGATTCGCTGCCGTCGGTCCATGTGAGTTTCTCCTCGCTTTCAACGCGTTCGCTCTTCTCCAGGAATGGCTCCTCATCAAGAGAAAGCGGATTATATTTCCTCGACATCGCGAATATTATGAAACTTGAAAATGCACACCTGGTGCTAGCAAGAAATAGAAAGACAATAAATAATATTAGAAATGAACGAATGGCCACAGGCCGAACCAACCAGCCAGATGAATAATGTAAATAGAGGAAAGAGAGGAGAAGTTGTGAATGAAACGATGTAGTTTGAGGTTTTCTTGCCTTTGAGGCCAAATTCTGACCCTTGGCTACAACCTGCGGATTCACATTGCATGGAAGCGAAACGCTGTGGGGAACAACATCGCGAGCTCTCGTAGAGTTGTAACATCAATGTCTCAAGTTCGGCTGAGGCAAGTGAGGCCAGGCGCTAAAGTGCCAGGTTGAAAGGACAGGGCTGGCTAAACATTTCCTGTTTAGGAAATGACGCCTAGCTAACGATGTTGCGGGACAGGGATGCTCTGAACTTTGAAACTCGAACGTCTGCATATTTCCCCATGATTATCGCGACAGTGAGTTAGTGGCCTCAGGATCGAGCCATCGATCAGCGGGTTGATGTGAGGAGATTTGCGCCTGGAAGGAGATCTTAAAACTCATAAACTAAATATAGCAGTGATTAAATTAGGTAGCTATTACTATTTTATCACGGTCCGACTGAAATGTCTACACGCCCTATCCTCCTACCTACTTAATAGCTGATCGGTCAACGACATTAAGTAGCGTCAGTAAAATCAAATGCGCGCCGGTTACTGCCCTCCTAGTAGTACCGCTGCATATGCCAACAAGTAGCATTAAAAAAACGCTGCTCTCAATAGGCGCTTTTAACTAACTTAAGATTGGCTTTAATACAATTTCACGAAATGTTTTCTAGAATGGACTCACTAGGTAGTTCATTGAAGTCATAGAGTCCAGGTAATCAACGGGGTGTCTAGAAAGTTTAATTGGATTGACTTCTGTCTTGCCAAACAGACCCATACATGTGCTTGCCTGTGGACATCTCCAAGCTCCCTGGGCTGTACAGAAAGCGGAATTCGCCCATGCTCATATTGAGCTCCAAGACAATCTACTGGCTGGTACCGTTGTTTCTCTCCACTCTCCCGTAATTAATCCTTTACACTCAAGCACCCTTGCTCTTCTCATCAATAACTTCTTGAGGGGCTTGTTTGTAAGAAGACCTTAAGAGAGCGTAAGTTAGACAGGACTCTAGCCTTTGTGATTTTAGTATGAATTCCTAGTTAACGGACCGACTTCCATCTCTACTGGCACTATCGGGAATTCTATGCATCAGTGGTTTAGTGGTATAAACCACCGGTGCCATGGCATTGTGTCTGCTTCCGGCCTCACGCAGCTGAACGATACTAGACAATACCTCGGACTACGAAAAGTCGTGGCCAAGGTACCGCAAGATACTTGAGGTCCAGATATGGAGCATAGCATCCGTGCCGACTATCGAGCACCCAAACCCAAAGATTCTCTCCCTGCCCAACAGCCGAATCTGGCTCCTACGCACCGCGCAAATTCAAAACTGGCTCACCAAAGAAAGCCCCAAGCGCCCTCGCCTTTGAATCAAGGATGGCCGAAGAAGCAAACTAAGCTCCTCTACCATATTCCTCAAGCCAATATCGCGTCTTCCCGTCTAGGCTTACACCGCACTCCGGGTCTAGTACATATAAACTAGCGAACCAGCAGAGAAGGCTACCTTGCTTCTTTTCTTTGCTGCACTATGGTTTAATAAAAGGCCTTAGCTAGCGCATTCCTTAAGAGCTGTTTGGAAGCTTAAGAGCTTGCGCTAAAAGTTGCTCTACCTTTAAAACTAAATAGAACCTTTAATAAAAAACTATATTAGGTATTAAGGGGGGATATAAACGTTATAGGATTAAAAGTCTTTAGGAAAAGTAAGTGCCATAGGTTTTTATATTATAGTACTATTACTAACGATTTAAGCTGGAGGTGACTTGGGTCATGTCACATGTGGCTTTATTTCTTGCAGGCCTATCGTACCTGCCATAGTACATATAGGATTTGAAGTGTGTTTTGTAGTAGTTGAAGTTCATTTTGGTAGGCTCCGAGGAGTAACTTTTGCCCTTCTGCGACCTCTAAGCCTGCGTTTGCGCTTGACTTTGATTTCGGCAACGCTGATCTTCTCCTTCGGGTCTTTGTTTTCTTCGCCATCCCAGCTATCAAGATGATGCCCAGTCCCTTTATAAAGACAACTGCTTGCCCTCTACCGAATTTCACGGATGATCAGGGCAATCCGCAGGACATTTACAAATCCGCAACGACAAGCGAATCGAAGATGAGCGGCCCCACTGTGTCGTCGGCAACGAAGTCCCAAGCGATACGCCACACAATCGCAAAGGCGTGGCCTCCGTTCCGTCTTTCTGCAGAGCCTCCCAATTTGACAATCACTATGTGCGACGTCTACAGGACGCAGGCCCAGGACCAGGACCCCAACAAGCTTTTCACCAAGGCGCAGAGATTCTTGATGGACATCAGCGATTGTCCCCCGAGCGAAGCCGCCACAGACGTCATCGAGAAGCAGTTGAAAGACGCCATGACCCGCGTCGTGTTCGGCGGAAATATGATCGAGCGGGTTGGTCTTGGTCTGGACGAAACCTGGAAGCTCTGCGAGCGCATCTTTGTGGGCGAGGACATCGATAACATCGACGAAAGAACGCCCGACTACATGGCCAAGCTGGCCGAATTTCACGGGAACGTCCCCGGCGGCGACTTCAAGACCATGTCCATCAAGGGATTTATCCGCGGCCGCCGCGAGGTCGTGCAACATGCCAAGGCCTTTCAGCTGATGATGTACTGGGTTGTCTCTCTCGACCTTCCCATCACCGAGCGCTTGATTCGGGATGTGCACCACGTGCTCTGTGAGGGCACCCCGATTGTGGGCGAGAACGGCACCGTGACGCCCTGGGAGGAATACGCCGGCCGCTACCGCAAGGTCCACGTCGGGGCCGGCAGCACCATGTTCACGCCGCCGAGATTTGTGCAGAAGAAGATGGAGGAGCTCGTGGACGACTTCAACGCGGAACTGAACAAGGCACGAGAGGAGGAGAGGCTCGACCCCTTCGCTTTCGCGGCCAAGTACTCGATGCGATTTGTCCAGATCCATCCGTTCCAGGATGGAAACGGGCGAATTTGTCGGATGCTTCTTAACGTCCTGTTGTGCAAGTTTGCTGGAATTGTGGTGCCGATCGGCGAGACAAAGGAAGACCGAGATGCGTACATCCAGATCAAAAAAACAGCAAGCGAGGAGGCTGAAGATCATGGCGAGTACGCCACATTTGTACTGTCGAAATGTGAGACACGTCTCCGGGCTATGAAGAAGAAGTTAACAGCCCTGGTTAAAAATAGTTAGCACACCTCTTTATATCTTCTCGTAAAGCAATATAAGTTGAGGTGTTTAACCATATTATTACATTCTCGTTCTTGGGACGCTCAGCTTCTCCTCAACAGCCAGAGTCTAATATCGGACGGGAGCGTGAATAGAAACGTGGGATTGAATCGCTTACAATTCAAGCTTTACGAGATCGAGCTAATCGTGAGTGCATTTTTATATGACCTGTCAGGTGATTGTTTTGCAGGCTTGCTTGAGCAAGAGTCTCTGAAATTCGTATGATTGAGCTTGCAGCTATACTAGTCGTCGCTTGGATCAATTGGCTGTGGAGCTACAGACGCAGTAATGTGAGTCGTGAGAATCTTCATTATCAACGCCAAGGAATAATGGAGGTAATAGACGGCATCTATTAATGAATAAAAGCATGTTTATTATTCAAGACACGTGTTATCTATCTGTCTGATCGATTTTCTGTTCAATCTTCTGTACACATATATACATACCAGAACCGATTGAAGTTAGCGCCATTCTCTGCAACACGCGTAACTCACTCTCGTTTATCTTGATTTATTTAAAAATGCACTAACAGCAGGTGTAGGAATTCTCAGGGCGATGTGATAAGCGCAGTAGAAGGTTTTCTAATGCTGTCAGAGTTCATAGTCTTACTAGTTAGAATACCACTCGTATCAGGTAACCAACGCCAGATCGCATAGTCACCAGTAAGCAAAACCCCTGCGTCACGACCACCCCCCATCACGACCAGGCCCCTAGACACCTTAAGACGCGCTTTAACCCTAGCCACCTTAATTAAACACTCTTTAATAACGCGACCGCGTTTAGGTCTTACAATAATTTTTTACCTTTATTTGACTTAGAATTGACTCCTCTTTATTACTATATCTTTAGATTCAAAAAATTATTGCACCGGGGCTATTATTTACGCAGTTATACTTAGGGCTCTAGTTTAAACTATAGTATAAAAATAGGGTGTTAACAGATTATATTTATACTGCCGCCTTCAAAATATTTTAACCCAAAAACAGACTTATACTAACCTTTAAGCCTTATCTACTTATTATAAAAACTAGTTAGCAAACTAGGCTATAAGGCAGGCTAAGCTAGGCTTTACGCCTTTAATATTTAAGTTTAGACTTATAATTAAATATATGCTAAATGATTTTAGCAGTAATAAAAGCTTTAAAAAAGAGTAGTATTACCATTTTTTAACTTAAAATAAAGCGGTAAAGTTAACCAGATTATATTCTATTAATTATATATATATTAATAGCGTAATAATAATTAATATTAACCTTTTTTTCAATTGCTTTAAGGCTCTAGAAGTAGTAAATATTCCTTTAAAACGCTTTTTTAATATTAACAAAATAGGTATTAGCTAAAGTATTAGCAATAATTATTTTATAATTACTAATACTAGTCTACGCTAGACCTTTAAAAAAGCTATTAAAAAAGGTAAATAGATTACTGTCTTTAAAGCTATTAGCGCTGCTAGTATAGCTTTACCGCTGCTAATGATTTAAAAGGGTGTAAAAGTGTAAAGTTAGTAGTTTTTAGACCGGAACCGGGGTCTATTTAAAGACTAGCGATTTAACTACTCTTTTAATAGATAGACTAATAATTTTATAGCCTTAAAATGGCTTTAAGATATATTTATACCCTATATTTAAAAGTATTTTGGTAATATATAATATATATTAGTATATAATAGCTATAAATCTTATATAAGCGACAAGTTTTTTTAGACCTGCCTTTTAAACAAGATCTGGCTTTTATTTTATAAGCCTTATTATAGTTATATTCTATAGCTGTTAGACGTTAAAGTCTTTAGTTTATTTAAAAAAAAGCTAAAAAACAGGTTTTAAAAGACGCTTATAAAGCGCTTTAGTGTAAAGCCTTCTAAAAAAGATATAATAATATTATATAAAGCTGCTTATAAAGATATATTACTACTGAGAACTATAAAAAAAGTATAGGCAACAGCTAAAATATAGCTAAAAACTAACAGGGGTATTACTATCTTTAAAATATATTATATTTAAAAAAAAGATATTATAAAAGCTATAATACTAATATTTACTATAAAAACGACCTATTATACCTAATCTATTAATAATAGCTTTTAAAATTATAATAGAAACACTTTTTAGAGGTTAGCAATTATAAGTTAATATATAAAGGCTAATAGCGACTTACCCTTTATTTAATAATCTTTTATAAAAGCTGTTCTTAATAAAGGCTAGTAAGGCTTTAGATTAAAAGGCTTAAATAATTGCGTTTTTAAAAGCAAAGGTTAAAACCCTTAAAGCTCAAATTAACTAAAATGCTAAGGTTAAGCATAAATTAGTTAAAACAGGTCCTAACAATAACTTCGCTTATATAACGCATATATAGAAGGCAAAATGCAAATTATGCCGAAGAATTATATATGCCGATAAAGCCCCCGATTAGAACATTCCGGAACGCGAGGAAACGGATACAGAAGACGTTATATAGGTTAGAACCACTGGGAGTTAATAAAAACACCGAAAACGGCTTTAAAAACAACATATTAGTAATATAAATAGCTTCGAACGTAATATGTTTATTAGGCAGGGGGGGTGGTCGTAATGGGGGGTGGTTGTGACGCAGGGATTTTGCTTATAAGTTTCGGAACGTCTGTATATGCTTGCCTGTATTAGTAGATCTAAACCGAACCGTATTTCCACGTATCCCCAGGCCACTCCACTATTTCTCATGCTAGGTATGAATGCGATCTCTGCGGCTGGACTGTAGTGGGCTCAGAGTTTGCATAAGGTATAAGTAAGTCGTCGGTCGTCAGCGGAAGCGTTGGCTGGCATGTCGCTGGAGACCAATGTGACAACCTTTCCTACGGGCAAATGGAGGCCGACGAAATTGAACTGGCAGTGCCGTATTATCAGTTTTGGCTTGTTTGCCTGAATAGTTGTTACTTGGCCTTCATTTTCTTCGCCTTGTCTTTGCAGTGTTTACATGCGTTGCCGTCCAGGACAGCACTAATTAGTATACCGTAAAAAACTGCATAGAAGATCGGCATCATGCCGGCTCGGAGGGGGAGCTTTGCTAACAGACTTGTATTCAAGTATCTATCTATAAGAGGCTACTATATGAACCTGTGAGTTAGTGCGTAGGGAAACTTTAATGTGCACGAATACCGATACAGGTGTCAGGTTCAGAAGCTCGGATAGTCTTAGGTTAATAGGAGTTGGATATCCTTAGTTTATCTATAGACTCCATAATATTTAGAAGTTATAACGTGGAACCATTGGAGGTAGTGGTTTTGTAGAAAGTGACGAACCTAAGTCGTCCACTGCTGGATCTCCTGATTGCTGAAAGTGGTAAGCACAGCGCAGGTATACATACCGTACGTCTGGCGCTACTCTGCCATTTATCATTTGAGACCTAATAGGCTCTGTCTTATTAAATTCGAAAAAGTCTGATGAAGTGTCTTACCCGTGACGCTTAGACAGTGTTCAGCTACAGTCACTCGAAGAAAGTCCCAACCGGTTTTAGTACCAAATAGGTACTTTCTTAACCGCATTATTGACGTGCTTTAGCAAAGTAGCTTTAATGTACTAATGTTCTTACAGGGGCCTAAAAGTCTAGATGTGATTTTTTAGATTTTTTAAAAATTAGGAAATGTGATAAAAATTACTTTAAAGAATTGAATTTCTATTTTTAAGGATATGTTCTAGTATAAGTATGTCGAGGTATTTCTTAGTGAAATCAGTGATTTTCGGTGAGGATATGCATAACCGGTTGGGACCTTTTTTGAGCCACTGTAGGTGCCCGTGAGTTACGTCCTTATCGACCAGAAGCGATGCTTGCCGCCATTCAATGGCTCAATAAGGAGGTCTTGAGATTACAGGTGTAAAAATAGCACCGGGAAGCCGAGTATAAATTGTGTGCTCTGGGATATCGAGTAACATTGCCAAGACAGGTGTTGGAAGGGGATCCCTATGAAGAACAATATAGCCGACAAGACGCTGCAAAAGATTCAAGGCCTCTTCTTTTTCGTCATCAGACAAACCGGGGAGTAATTGTTCTAGAACAAGCAAGTATAAAGCACCACGTTTTGATTATCGGCTTAGGATATTGTTCCCCGGCAGCCTTTGAAACTTTACATCAAGCATGACGGTTTTACGCTCAACAATGAGATGGCATGCACTCGAAGCGAAGATAAGGATGGAAGTGGCCCTTTCACACGAGTGTTTGGACCTGCGGGTATGCCCCCCAAGATGATGGTGATATTGGGTGGGTGGGCACAGAGGCGTTGTACTCCGCTTTGGCCCTTTTAAGTTCGTACTCATTGTAGGCGCCCAGGTCATGATTAACAATGTCTTCGTCTATTTCATGAAGAATAAAATCTTGGTATGTATTTTGAACACTAGCAAAGCCTAGACGAACCGAGAATTCTGGTCAGCTACTTAAGAACATTCGCAGTATTATAGGCTTTCTAGCATTTGCACTGGACAATAATCGGGTAACTATTTTGATGTCTTCGTCCTCGTCGCACTGTTGTTTCGGCGATTGTCAGGCACATTCGACAGAAGCACCCGAATCACCTTGTTAAACTGTTGCTGTAATGTGTTGTCGGCAATAACAGGATCATTTCCCATGGCATTCTTGACCTGTAGTGCAAGTGCTGGTTCTTTCTGAATTAAATGAACAGTAATCGTGGTGAAGAGTCTGGATACTGCTTCTCGGACGTTTCCCCCCTTTCGAAGAAGAAGCTACAGCCGAGTTGACCGTCCTCGGTAAAGGAACGCGCCAACGCACGAGATATCGCCGACATGCCTGTGCCACACATCCTGTTTAACCAAAACACAGCTTTGGCATCGGGGTCTTCTACTCATTTTACTATATCGTGGAGTTCAACACGCGTGCCCGGGAGACACGTCGAGTTTTGTTCCTCAGCGTGCGAGTCAAACGCCGCGCCGATAGCGATAGGGAGACGGTCAAGTACCGATTTTCTGTCCAACATTCCCCTGGCAGCGCCCGATCGTTGGTCAATCTCAATCCATAGGCGGTTGAATGCTTTTTCCGCCCCTTCGCCATAGCTAAGGGGCAAATGAATGTTGAAGATCGCTAAAGCGAGTAGATTTTATCTTCTACCTTCTTGATCCTGCGGCCTCTAGACCATGACATTTGCTCCTCAATGCTGAATGTAGATAGCGGACTTCTTCCCAAAGCATTGATAGTGATTCCAGTTATCTCATGAATTAGTTACTCTAATGACTTTTTTTATCGTCAAGGCGATAGCCGTATCACGCAAAAAACTCAACGGAAGATAGAGCGATAAGTTTTTGAAAGGTCCGGCCCCGAGTAAACATCTAATCTTCACAGAACTCTTTATACCGTGTTGCTCGTGCCGGCTCGTCGCCTTCCTCGGTGCTATGTTTTGAGACGCCCGACAGGTAGGAGTAACATTTCGCTGCATTTTTGTACCATTGAAATATGGAATCGATAGCCTCGGAAAGCTGTGTATTGTTGGATTTATCAATACAGCATTCATCTACCCCGAAGTGCTGGACCCATCAGACGCGGCTTGCTTATGGCAAAATTCGATGTGTGATAGTCCTCTTTTTTGCTGCCTAATCTCCTTCAACATGTCCCTGAATGTGACTTTTCGACTATCAGGCCCCTGTTTATATGAGAGAGTAGAATATTATGAGATGTTTCCATCAAGAACCTCAGTGAATTCAAGGCTTCCCTCGTGCCGGATTGTTAGGAGGCGCATGTGTCGTAGCTTGAACACCTGAAGCGAAGGATGAAGAAACATCAATTGAGAATTAGATAGACAGCCCATAGAGCATGATCCTGTGCGACTCACTGCCAGATTATACGTGGTACTAAGGGTTAGATGTTGACTGCAAGTGCGGAGACGCTGAGTTGGCCCCCATCGTGTCCCGGTCCCCGAATGAGTTAGTACTGCAATGAAGTGTGCATCTTCAGGCTGCCTCAAGCAGCTTCCCTACTTTAATATCAATAGACTGGCGAACGACGACACTACTGAGTAGCTAAATATTATTTCGACCTAACAGATGGTGATCATACAGGAGCAATGGGCCTGCTTCTACTGATTGCGGTGGCATATTAATTAACTAAAGACTTTCCTGTCTATATAAAAAATATGTGACATGGATCCTCAAGGAGCGATGTAATGATAAGATCAAGCACGCAGGTTGCATGGAAGCTTCGGCTAGGCATGATATCCACTGCAGTACAGTAATAGCTCATAGTCATGAATGGGCCGTTACGAGATGCCTTAAAAAAACCTTATTCAGCTGAAGTCCCAACAAGACTGGTTGTATAATCTCTGCGCCACAGGGGACAAAGCCTGTTCCATTACCTGGTATATGCCATTCATATGGACAGGGGAGCCTCAAGCCGTTCGGGTCACACCTTCGCAGCGCAATTCACTACCTGCACTGATTTTGCGAAGTCTTCAGTGAGCTGTATGCTAAACCTTCGGACAGCGGGCAAGCGAACAGTTCTCTACCCTTCTGGAATAAGCGACGCGTTCAAGAGTCAATAGGTTAAGTTTAGCGGTGTTCATCGGTCAAAGAATAAGTTTAGATTTCAGATACAGCATCCTTGCTCTGAAATAGAGTAAGAACGAATACAGTTAGTAGTACTCACTATACTACTGAGCAAGCAGGTAACGGAGCAGGGTTATCACGAGGTATTTCGTGGGCCGATATAGCTGGGACGTTCATTGGTTGGGAATGGGAAGGATTCTAACTGATGGTGACATCCCCGCAGGATTAAGGTAAGAGACGTTTGGTCGTTTCAAACTGTGTCAGCCTGAACGAAAGAGGAAACGCTTAATCTCCGCATGGTGGGGCCGGGGCCGATCCTCTTTTGAGCATTCGGGCGGAGACCGGGGTTTGCGAGGCGGAAGCCGTACCAGGAAATTGATATGTCGACGGCCGGGCGTTTCCAAGGACTTTAGCTAGCACCGATTGGGGCTCCCCATGCCGTGTACAAGTTACCGTATTCCGTATTCCATTGGAAGTTAGATTCCAGACTTTCGGTAGGTGGGCACCGGAACTGAAGACAGGTCCACCGCCTATTACAGTACGGCCATTGTACTGTTGCCATACCGGTATTGTAAGAGGCACATGGATTGCCTGCTTGCTCAACTTCATAGCAAAAGATGAGATTTGGAAGTACGCAGGCTGCTGCACCACCCTCTGACCGCTTCTAATGGATTCCATAATGCTCCTGCAGCCCCCAGTCCCCAATGTGCAAATATATGTAGGGATGGATGCCTCCGTGTGTGATCCCCCTCCTCTCCCGTGCGACACATCGCAAACTGCTAACTTATAGTACGCCGTAGCGTGCGGTGGCCGCCACATATCACAACGGTTGGTTCACCACAGCCCAATTCACATGTGCACCAATGTGGCGTGTCATCTATTTGAAGCGACAAGGCTCCCTCGTGCAGCAAGTACCTCGGAAAGGTTGACTCAATCTGCGGTGTCTACTACATTCGTAACGGCAAATGCTTGATGGCGAGTCCTGTCTGAGTTTTGCGACTGCGGGAAACACAATTTGTGCAAGCTTCGTGCGCATTGCATCGAAGTGATATGGTTACAGGAACAAACCATTACTCCACACGACCCCATTGACATCGTAACGGAACAGCCTTTATAGCCCCTTTACAATGTCACAGACTTTGGGTCTCACGGCCGATGGGGTTGTAGTTAGGTAGATCGGAAGAGAAAAGAAAAGGACCGAAAATATCATCTTGTTAGGTGGCCACAACGGAAACCAGTTCCAATGAGAGCTTTCAACTGTGAGGTAAACAACAATTGCCCTACATCCGAACATGTGCTGATTCCCTTCCCTTGCCTGTAACTGCAATTCAGTATACACACCGCAACAGCGGGAGCAGGAGGGTGAGCTAGGTTTGCCGGCAACAAATTATTAACAATAGGTGTATAAATGGTACCCGGCAGGATGTGATCAGGGGTCTGATGCTCTTGGTAATCAGGTCGCAAAAAAGTATCTCTTATTATGTACCTTAAGGCACTGTATATGTGTTTGGTTCTGAGAGTTGCGAATAAGACAAATTACCTCTTTGTACCTGGTCTGGAATAGGCCGAGCAGGGAATCGGGAATCGGGAACGCAGGATATAGATATGTACCAAAGTAGGTACCTTAGTTGAGCGCGGAGGCGTTTCCGTGGAGGATCAAGGTACCGGCGACTTGGAGCAACTGCATTTTGCCTACTGTACATGTACTCACCCAGTGTACAGCTAGCCGACAGGTACAATCATTGGGTGCATTCAAACCTGTGAGGATTAGTACAGGCGCTTACAACATGTTAGGCACACCTGTACGTATGTACCTAGGTAGGCAGGCATCTACCTAGGTAGGTACCTACTACTGTAGTACCTGTAGTACTGTGGTACACGCGAGCAGCATCCGCTCCGGAACCCCTGCCATCCTACCTAACCCACTGGGTGCCACTGTCTCTCGGTGGAGCCACAAATGAGACGCCCTGTGGCCTCTGCTGTGCAACCATTGCCCCCATGCCGGCAACTACCTAGGTTGGTACTAAGAGGTAGTATAAGTAGTGTAGTAGATAGGCTGTCGAGCTATGATGACACCCATAAATTGCTGTATCTCTGCTGCAGTCCGGTATATAATCGAGTTTAGAGTACTAGACTGACACGGTGATTCAATGGAGCATTGCACTTAAAATGTAGGCGGAACTTGGCGAGTAATACTTGCCTTATCGGGCAATAAAATATCTGTGCAATCGGAACACTGCACCCACTTGTCACGACTCAGTTTGTCATCTACGCAGTTAGTGCCCGGTAAAAGCAAACTCTACAAGGTAACTCTTGGCAGGCTAACTCAGCACGGGCATCACGATACTTCTATTTCGCCCTCAGTTACCTGCTCGGAAAACTCCCAGAGCGGGTCTACAAGGCCACGCCTAGCGCGAGTACCTCCCCACACTGGTTTTATAGGGGGTAGGAGTGTATGTAAACTTAGTCAAAGCTATGTGTACGTTTAAGTACAGTAGCTAGTGTGGCGACCCATCTGAATATTCGCATGGTATGATGCGTTGATAGTGTAAGCAGTTGGATTGTGTTTTGGTGCCTACCCACTATGGTATCTTCCGATATGTAATCAACTATGGAGTACTACGTCCATCTGGGGTATCGCAACTACATCGTAGAGCTTATCTACATGAGCAGTGCCAGAGAACTCGCTGTTCAATGACAGACATTGCCAGTTATCAGGAAAAGAAAAGAAAAGAAGTGCCTTAAATGGGTGGGCCATGGTGAAGCGTGGGTTTTTCCCTCTCCAAAGGGCATCTACATAAACAAGCCTACCTCCCGAGATGGGCACGGTGGGTCTCCTATACATGACACTAGGTAAGCAATGAAAGGCATTGTAAACCACGGGAGCTACTCGTCCTCGGGGTAGGTACCGGGGTAAAAGAAGGCACGGGCATTATTATAACGAATACTTATATGTGTATCTTACTAAACTGCTTATACCATGCAGTAGCTCGTAGATGGGGACTTATGCAAGACATGATTCATCTAGTGATCGTGATCATATGTAGAGGTGAATTTAATAGAATATTGACTTTTATTTATCCTGAGTTATAAGGTATTATGAGGCTCCACACTAACATACGGCACCTGACAGTGGCATTACGCATATCGTATAATTATAATATACTACTATCCTCTTTAGCTGCGTAGTAGTATGTACCTAAGGTTTAAGTTGAATACAGGTAATAGTGGCGGTTATATAAGGAACACTACCTAGTAGGGACACACCAGACAATCATCATTATCTTCTTCTATTGGTCGAATGGTCAAGAGACCAGATTCTATTGGTTCAGTAGCTGGAAAACCTACTACCTAGGTACCTAGGTACTTAAGTATACCACATAGGTACCTACCTTTCTGCCTGCAAAGTGTACTCAGTATGCTACAACTAATAGTACAATGTCTCGATAGATCATGCACGTGCAATATAGCAGGTAGGCTCGCAGATAATAAGTACAAACGGGCAAGCTGTAAAATAGGCTCCAAACGCGTTATTCTGCCTGCTGCAGGGCCTCCCTTGTAACCCGTCTATGCAGCAGCATTTGCCCGAACCAGCCAGGGTGCAGCACAGGCTGATGCCCTGGCCCGCGGAAGCCCATACTAGGTACCTACCATACGTACTTGCTAGTACCTATGTTACCAGGCAGGTAGATACTTCGCTACATGCGCTAGCAGGCGCCTGCGAGAGTGGGTCTCTTGAACCAGCTCATCTGCAACCTAAGTCAAGCCACCAGTGCACACCTACAGTGCCCGCGTCGCCCAGGGCAGCTGCCCAGGGTAGCAAAAGCCCCGCTAGAGCCCACCGGCAGCCTGCAGCAGTAACGGTACACATAGAGGTACACTGAATATGTAGTCATACTACATTGCGCAACTTGTATCCACCCCTGCAGCCTAGGTATACTGCTTCGTGGCCTGCTGTATATATCAAGTAGAAGATGTACTATAAGTGGGTATCGACTACCCAGATACACGCTTACCCGCATCCTGGTGTCTCTACTACTAGGCACCTAGTACATACATATGCCACAGCACTCATCTCGCAATGGTACTCAGTACCTAGCTTTCCCGACCGATATACATAGCACTAAGTATATCAACCGCAACACAGCAGGTACATTTTCTCGTGCAGGTAGGTAGGTGGTGTATCCACCCAAGGTACAGATGTCCTACCCTACCGCATCCACCTGCGGCATGGGCAGCTGCAGTCCAACAAAATCTGGGTACAGACACTACAAGCCGCGCTGGCTTCCACTCTCTGGCTCCTCTTCTCTTCCATCCACCCTGCTGCGAGTTCTTCTCCTTCCTTCGGCGCCAGCAGGAAAAGGTATCTTCCTCCCCTTTCCATCATACATACCCTTCTATTGAATCATCCATCCGCTCATTCAGCCTCCCCGCGCACAACAACACCACTATCCCGACGTATCGCAGCGCACCGATCCGAGCGTTACGATTTGCTCGACCTACCGAGACCGACAGATATGCTTATTTTGTGACGAGGCTTGTAGGCGTTACTCAGCTGAAGTCTGCCAGTCTCGTCACTCGCGACAATTGGGTTCGCCGGAGCCGGTTATCTCGTCTGCCGCGATAAACCTCTACGGACATATTTCCACATCGATCCATCAGCTACGCCCGAGTTACTGGTGAAGCAAGCTTACAAGATTCTGTCGCGACACGCTGACACGGTCACAACACGCGCTTCTGCCAAGCCAGTTGAAAAGGACAATTGCTACCATACGGCGGTATCTAACGCCCCAGGCTTCCTACAATCTAACGGCCAGGCTATCACCAACAACGCGCTAGTCGCAAGCGTTCGCCCATCATGTCCATGTATCCGCATCGCGGGATTGCGCAGAATAGCCGTCTCAACGAACTGCTGGAACAAATTCGTTCCGAGTTCGAAACCCAAGCTAGAATCAATGAAGGCTATGAACAACAGAGTGGGTTCTTCGCATAGTCTACCCGTTTCTACCTCGCCTGGAAATATTTCTCTTCTCATCTACCGTGAACATGTCAAGGCAGCCTTACTAATCACAGTGTTCGATAGTCCAACAACAAGTTCAGGAGGCCTCGCTCATCAGGGACAAAGTCTACCAATTGGAGCAGGCTCATATGAACATCAAGACGAAGTGAGCAGCTTGTTTTCCCTGGGAATACTTATTTTGTGGGACCGCACTCTAATTCCGTATAGATATGACGAGGAAATTGTACTGCTTCGCCGTCAACTCGACATTGCTCGAGGAAACGCTCCTCCGCAGCCTGGCGTGCCTGGGCCCCAGCACGGCGGCCCTTCTGCCCCGCCGCCGTCTATTGGTGTTGGGAACAATCTCTTTGGAGGTATAATGACTGGCCAAGGAGGGCAAGGCGCTGGCTTACCCCCTCAACCTCCTCCGCCAGAGCACCAACCACCTGGAGCTCAACACCCGATGCCCCAGCCGCCTCCGGGCCTCCAAGGCCCCCCGCCTCCCCCTCCGCCACCGTCTCAGGCACCTCCATTCCAGCCTGCATACGGGCAAGGACCTGGTCCGAATGGTTTCCCGGGCCAAGCCCCTCAAACCACGGCTTCTCCTGGACCCGCTAAGCGTGGCATCGGACGGCCTCCTGCTGGTGGCCCAGCTACCCCCCAAATCAACACGCCTCTTCCCTACGCCGGCCCCGGCGCATCGCCTCAGGTCCCGAACCACCCTACACCTGACCACAGAGTCGTCCATCCACTTCCAGGCGCTATGATCAATAATGCACTTGGAGAACTGGACCCGGACCGTGTCCCCGCGCATGTAAAGAAGACTCGTGATGATTGGTTCGTTATCTTCAATCAACACGTTCCCCGTGTCCTGGATGTCGACCTTGTTCACACCTTATCTCACGAGAGCGTTGTCTGTTGTGTTCGATTTAGTCACGATGGAAAATATGTGGCCACGGGTTGCAACCGCTCGGCGCAGATCTACGATGTTACCAGTGGCGAAAAGGTCTGTGTCCTGCAAGACGAGAGCGCTGATGTCACCGGCGACTTGTATATCAGAAGCGTTTGCTTCAGCCCTGACGGGAAATACCTGGCCACTGGAGCTGAAGATAAGCTTATCAGGGTACGTGTCTCCTTGAGTCTCTTAGCATATGATCATATGTACTAATATCTCTCTTACGCTAGGTCTGGGATATTGCTAATCGGACTATTCGCAATACGTTCGCCGGCCACGAGCAAGATATCTACTCCCTAGACTTTGCTAGGGATGGGCGAACTATTGCATCTGGCAGTGGAGATCGAACCGTACGCCTCTGGGACATCGAAAACAGCACTAACATTTTGACTCTCACTATCGAAGATGGCGTTACTACGGTCGCGATTTCGCCAGATACCAAGTACGTAGCAGCCGGTTCTCTGGATAAGAGCGTGCGAGTCTGGGACATTCATCAAGGGTATCTATTAGAGCGCTTGGAAGGACCGGAGGGCCATAAGGATAGTGTTTATTCCGTCGCCTTCTCTCCCAGCGGCAAAGAACTTGTCAGTGGAAGTCTTGATAAGACAATCAAGATGTGGGAACTTTCGACCTCTCGCATCCCCGGCAGCAATGGACCCAAGGGAGGCAGGTGCATCAAGACCTTCGAAGGACATCGGGTAAGTCTTCCGGTAGATGTCATCCGCTATGGCGGGCTAACAATTAGTAATAGGATTTCGTTCTTAGTGTTGCCCTAACTCCGGATGCTAGCTGGGTCATGTCTGGGTCTAAAGACCGTGGTGTTCAATTCTGGGACCCAAGGACCGGTTACACTCAGCTTATGTTGCAGGGGCATAAGAACAGTGTAATCTCCGTGGCCCCCAGCCCAACTGGTGGCTTCTTTGCCACTGGCTCGGGTGATATGAGGGCTCGTATTTGGTCGTATCGCCCGCTTACTCAATAGAGTACCTAAAGGAGCGATGCGATCTTCTGAGACTTCTCGACGGTAGCGTAATTTATTTACCAGGGTTGGCCACTGGTTGCCTCATGAGTAAATAGGCGTTGCACTACTGCTGTTAATTCCAAGCATTTGTATGCTAAGCATGTCCCAGAGCCTGTTGGGAGACTTCAGGAGCTTGACGAGCACCGTGAGACGAGTAGACTGGATGAGAAGGTGTAAAAAAGGGATTCTTAGGATTACTGCCAATGATTCTTCATCTACGCAGGTAGCGGAGTTACAACCCGATAGTAGTGTGTTTTATTTGCTGTTTTCGCTCAATTCGCTCGTGACCAACCTTCTTCTAGCTCCCGAGAGCCGTTTTGCGGCTAGGAAGGTAGAGCATTGGACTCGCAGGGCAAGAGTTGCGCATTCCGGAGAACACCATGACAGACGAAGACGTTAAACTAAACTGGAGGTTTGGATATGTGTATTTGGATATATTTAAGTAATTTAAGACAGAGACTCGCCATTAGATCTATGCATTAATCTGCATTCTCCTAACTTAGATGAGACTCTTGAAAAGATCGTCGAATGCGTCGCCCTTTTTGGCTTTCTTCTTTTTCTTATCCTTGTCGGCGCTCGAGCCCTTTTCCCCGTCTCTTGACGAGCCCAAGGTCTTCATTTTCTTAGCTGGTCTAGGAACTTCCGTGTGCGCTCCGCTCTCTCGGGCCGTAGACACTTGTCTTTTGGTAGATGGCAGTGTGGTAGGTGCTGTGCTCGCCTCTGATGATGGCATGGTGCTCGTTGCCTGGTCGGTAGGACCGGGGAGCTTTCCTTTGGCTTTGCTAGGTTCTTCGTCTTTCTTATGTTGCGCAGCTGCCCGCTCTACGGCCTCGCGGGATATAGCTTTACCTCCGACCTTTTCGTTGCGATTTTCGCTGGCTTCTCCCGGGGCCATTCTACTCTCATTCATTTTTGACTGGTTTTCTGAGGATGAGAAAGCCAATATACTATTCCCAGCTGTTGTTGTATTTTCGACAGCAGAGGGCTGAGGCTCTGCTATCATCGACATATTAGGTGCAGATGTAGATGATGGTGCTGGCCTGGGCACCACGATATCGCACGCCGCTTGGAGTTGAGCTAGAATGCCTAGGAGCACAATGCCGATAGGAGCGAATTGCGTATCTGCTGTGAGCTGGGAGAAAGCTCTGTACCTCGGGAAACAGCTGGTCAGTGACTGTACAAAAATACTATACAAAGACATGAAACATCTGCGATTGAAGATGAAGGCAATGATGTAGGGCGCAATGATGGGTCGGGTGACGTAGACGCGAGGAAAGGAACCCGAAACGCCCCGCAAGACTAAAGAGAATCCCGACTCACAAGTAGCACTTCGGGACCAGGACATCACGTATCCACGTCGCGCGTTCGAAGACATTCTCATCCGTCACCGTGCCTGGCTGGGCGTTTGCATCCTGATTCTCACGCGCCCCGGTTCCCACGCCACCAGAAGCTAGCTCTTCGCGCCTGCGCTTCTTACTCTTGGCCTTGGACGCCTTGGCTGCCCTCGCGGCATTCTTTTGCGCCGCGGCGACAGCCTCAACAAGGACCTCGACGAGCCTCGCGCAGTTCCGTCGCAGCAAACCGAAGTGACGCCACCAGGCAGCGCGGCGGTGCTGGTTGTGGTTGCGATGGGCGATGCCCTGCAGAATGGGTAAGAGTGGCTCCAGACGAGATAGCGCCTGCGAGTACGGCGTTGCCTCTTTTTCATCTGAGATTGCTTCTGCAGTGGCGGTGGTGTCTTTAGTGGATGAGGAAAGTTTGGTAGCGTTGGCGGTAGGTGGGAGGATGCCGCGAGCGGCACTCTTTTTCATTGCCATTATTACATCGTAAACTTTGCGAGACTGCTTTTTCGCTCTGGTGGAGATGGTGGGCTTTTGCTTGTGAGTCGTATTAGTGAGTGGGTGAATGAGAAACTAAGTTGGATGAGATGCTGGTAGGATTTGGGAAGTCGATGTATGATTGGCGGACGAGTCTGCACTATGGCCCTAACTATCAGGTACAGTGTACAATACGTAGTCTCGCTGTACCATGCATCGCACTCTGACTCAGGGTTGGCTTTCAGCAGCTGGAAGGAGAAGGGCAAAAAGGAGTCGTTGGTTAAAGCGAGAACTTGAGCGTCGTCTCATCATATTCCCAGGATCCGTTCGCAGAGCAGAAATCAGGTGCTTGGATCACGGCCTAGGTATCCGCACCCCATAAGATACTTTAAGAGGACCTCAGGAGGTACCCGCCTGCTGTATGGACGGTGCTTAACTGGTGGCAGGTCCACTTTGAACCTCACCTCCTTCCATCCCCTGTCACAGCTCCGAATTTGAGGCACGAACACGCCTCTACGATCATTACGACTCGTAAGTGCAACGCGTTGTTACACTCGCCTTTGAACAATGTAAGAGGCATCTAAATAAAAACCCCTCCTGTTTCAATCCAGTATTTCAAGTTTTTTCTCAGTCAATCAGATTGGAATGGGTCTCTTACATAGGTGAACGGATTTTTAGTATATACCTAGGTAGTCTAAATAGTTGATTAGGAGTTGAGATTCTTGCTACATCAGATTTGACAGGTTTGATCCTGCTACATGACCAGACCATAAAGATTCCGACGTCAATTCATCCTATTCTACATAGCGTATATAAGCGTGAACTAAAATTTTGTGGGAATACGAGCATAAAATGGTGTATAAAAGAAACCAGCAGGCAAAGAGAGAGAAAAAGGCACCGAAAATGAGTTGCCTCCAGAATCGAACCATCGGAGAATCACCCCTCCGCGCCATCCTCAGCTCAGCGGCACTGTCAGCAATGGCATCTCAGGCGGCCACCCATTACGCTCAGTCACAAGATATTCCCCCCTGACACCCACTGTTTGCGATCTTACGAGATTACCATTGTACCAATACCCGTCATTTCTGAGGTCCAATCGAACCAACCCTCTAGGATTACTTATATTCCCTCGCTGGTTGCTTACTTTCCTGGGGAAGGCACGCAGTGAGGCGATTGATGTATCTATGTAGCTTCGATAAACCACCATCGTGTACCGTTACTTAATTAAGTAGGTAGGTAGCTACTCGGTGGCCTCAGCTCTGTCCCATACACACACATAGAGAGAGAGAGAGAAAGAGAGAGACATATCCAAGTTGTTTAATTCTCCCGTGGACGACTTTGTGCCTTTATTTGATGTGTTGTTATATTAGCCGTGAACCTCTGCATAGTCTTAATGTTGCCCCCGATTCCACTTCTCGCTGTGCGCCACTCTGTACGTCAACAACACCGCTTTTAAAACTATAGATGACGTGCCGGTGTACATGTAGAAGGCCAGCATCACACTGCGCTGATGTCTTTGACTACCCTAGCAGTTACCACAAGGCGACAGCGGCATTGGTTTTGTTCCAGAAATCAACTGTCACGATATGCCTCTACCATTGCATTACATCATCAACCATATATTATCCTACCTAGCATTTTTTTCACCAAAAAAGAAATTTGTAATATAGACTGAGCACGGGCTGGGTAACCTTTAAGGCAATGACAAGGATGAGTTTGTACAGCTAGGCGGCCGCACGTAGGATTTCTCTCTATCTCACTATGGCTACCTTAGGGTCATGCAAGCATTTCATTCTGCCTCAAGCTTGGCTAAGAGAGGGCCTGTCCTAGTCATCCATTTGCCACCGTTTATAATATAACACACAATGCCAGTTCGTAAAAGCCCCGACTCCTAACCACAAATCCGTAAGTGTCCGTCACTTATCTCGATACCATCCAACCTCGTGTTCCCTCTTTGGGTTCTTAGAGCCGTCAATTGTGACTCGATAGTATTTCCTAGGCAGGAAGAGAGGACAAATCTCGGAAGGTTTGCGATTGCTGGAATTGATGATGGGAATGCCGATGCTTTCGAGAACATGGACCTGGCGGAGACAACTAGCCGAAAGGTATAAACGAAAAACTCCATAACTCCGTCGAATGGATGGACCGTATATCACAGGGTGACTGTCGGGTTGATCGGGCAAGCTCCTACAGCGGTCAATAAGAATCTGCTGCTACACCGATAAGGACAATACTCACTTGCATACGCTTCTTATTCGGGAAGCATTTTGGCGTAGAAGATGCCATTCTCGGTGACGTACCAACGGAAGTTACCCATGCGATCCAGGGAGAAGCGGCTGCGAGCAATCCATTGGCCATCAAGCTCACGGGCCCAGTACATACGACTCGGGTCATCGTCAGCGGGCTTCATGCTCTGAGGCTCGTTCATCTGGTTATGTTGAGAGTTGTACTGGTTCTCCGCATCGACCTCGTTCTTGGTCTTTCCCATTTCAAAACCACCCATAGTGGCCCCAGGAAAGGGTACACCACCAGGCGGAGTGATGGGCGGAGTGGGATGTCCGATACCGGTTGCCACATAGGCTGGGCCAGCGGGTGGTGCGCCGCAAGCCATGGGAGGCATGAATCCGGGTTGGAAACCGGCCGCGCAACCTGGCATCTGGGAAGGATACATAGGAGGCGGCTGGCAGCCAGGAGCCATCATAGGAATCGGAGCAGTAGCCATTCCAGGTTGAAACTATAGTACAATGAAGTCAGCACGATCTGTTTGCTATTGTTGATATAAGCGGTCAAGTGCAGAAGGAAAACAGTGCTGAACTCTAGGTTGGACGACGACGCAACCCAGGTTAGTATGCAAATTGTAAAACAATCCCTCCTATCCCGGCGCGCCGCGCACTGACTGGACTTGCATTCATGAAGACAACGCCAGGTCCGGTTGGCATGCACGCTGGCATAAAGGTCTGGGGCTGTACCTGTGGATATGGCATGGCACCGGGGGGATAGTAACCTGGGTGGGTGCCATTCATCATCATGAACTGCGGATCACTTCGCGGAACATAGGTGTACTCAAAGGGTCCATAGGTGGTATCAGGGACAGGAGGCTGGTAGTGGGCCGCGTAGGGGTCGGGCGTAATGCCAGCACCGACAGTACTCATGTTGACTTGAACTGGTGGTGCGGCGTTATTGTAGTAGGAAGGGTAACCGGGGAAGGATTGGGGTTGACGTTGCGGAAGACCAGCGTCAGAGTGGCCCTGAGCACCGCGCGGTTGAAGAACACCGTCAATGATGAGACCCTGAGGTGTGTTGGTGACAGTATGACAGAACAGGCCAGCAAGTCGGTCAGGTGTTGGGGCCCGAGGAGGAGCACAAGCTGTGCTTGGTGGAGTGGGAGCCGGAGGGGGAGCACAAGTACCGTCACCGCTGTTCTTGTTGATTGCTGGCTTGGGGGTGGAGCTGGGATGAGGGCTGGGATGAGGACTAGGATGACGATTGGGGTGGATGCAGTTAGGAGCTGGGGGTTCGGACTCTGCAAAGGACACTCGTCTCTGTTTCTTTGTGTTCTTTCGCGGAGATGACATGGCGAGTAAGAAATGTGGAAGGAGGGTAGATGTTGAGGTAGGTAGGGACCCCGTACACGAGATAGATTTATAGAAGATAGGTAAATGTAAATGGACTGAGCACCTTTAGCTTGTCTATTCAGGTCTGTGCATTGGAGAGACGCCGTGGTTGGCCTGGGATGAAAGGTGCACGAGTCAACAATGGGAGGGAGGGTATCAATGGAGAAGGAAGGCCATTGCACTGCATAGGTGGGTAGGTGGGAAGGAAAGCCTTGTTGTGGTGGTCTGGGTGATCAATGGCCTCGCAAGGAAGCGACGACAATGGAGCGAGAGACAAGGGAGGATCTCGGGGGAGAGTGTACTTTAGGTAGGTAGATTGTCTACCTAAGCCACCTAGGTGCTCTATAATACCTCACCGACAATCATGTGGTCCCGGGTAGTCTGACTATGCCCATTGAAGAGGGCAAACAACACCCGGTACCTAGGTAGTTTTGGGTTGTGGGGGGGATTTGGTCTGTAAGTACAATGGTGAATGGTATCAATGGCCGCAATGACCTTGATAGCCCGGTGGGGGGAAGGGGAAGAAAACTTCAAGGTAAAGAGCGGATGCTTGTGGACCTACTTGATCACTGATGGTAGGAACCCAATTGGATCCGTTCCAAACATATTGAAACATAGGGGTTTCCGGGACATCCTCGAGCTCGATATCTCGAATCGGCCAAAATGGTAGGCAGCACATCTTTACAATGTTCTAGGAGTGCTTGATGGCGGCAAAAAGGGGAAGACCGAAATTTGGTAGTTGCGGTATGGCCCGAAGATTTGATGGCAAATCCTCAGCGGATTGTTATCGATTGTCACCCACCGTTCCAAACGTGAGCAGTAATGACTTTGGTAGAGCGCTTGTAGAGAGAATAATCCGGTGTTCAAAGGTTTTAATAAGAAAACTGCCTACGATGAAGGTGGTGAAAGAGAGACCCATGACTAAGTAGGTACATTATTATTGAGAGTCCAACTTGCTTCTCAGAAGTACTAACAGCGCAATGACCACTCCCCCATTACCACGTGAACCCATTGCCTTCCTAACATTGTCCCATTGAGGGTTACTCACTCGTAGGTGACGAGTAATTAGTCTGCCATGATGTGTATGTGTCGACATACTAAGGAACTCGCTCGACATTGCACACGAAACATTTCATGCTTTTCCCAAGCCGTCAAAACCTCGAACACGTCATAGCCTTTCGGCTAGTAAGCAGGCCTCGACTTATTGGAAATCTACCTCCCATAAGAGACCGATGCTGTCTGGTAGCCCAGTTTGTTGGTAGCCAATGACACGCCTGCAAGTCATCAAATCGATAGGTTATCTATATATCCTACCTAGTAGTCAAATGAAAATCTTCGCTCTAGATTTCCAACTAGGTACTGAAGATATAGAAAAGCCCATGTAGGAAGTATCTGAATGTGCCGGCAGGGCGTCCAAGTGTAGAAATAAAACTACCCGTATTATAGTGGCAGCGTGTGGCTACCTTATGGCATGCAAGATGCTGTAATTCTTCTGGAAATTGAATTGACATTCTCCTATCAATGCCGAGGCTTTCAAGTCCTCGTTCTTATGCATTCAGGCTTACATATTAACCACACCACCAAGTAGTCGCCAATATCATCTCAAATTAACAAGTCCAAAAAACTCAACTTCTTCCCCAATAAATAAGTGCGGCTAGCGGATATCATATGCTTTCTTGGAGACAATCTCACCGGTAAACGAAAATGATGATCTTCGGCGGAGTGTTGCTACAGTAGCGTCTCATATATTTATACTATTTGAACGACCACTCGTCAGACTCTCGCGATCCAAGAGAATCCGAACCTCGAATAGAGCAAGAACCCACAAATTAAGTAGTAATGTAATCGTAATCTTTACCATACTGGGTTATCCTGCTCGTGCCACAACTTCAACAACATCTCCTGTAAATGCTTAACCGGCTCTGTCATCTCAAGAAGGCTTTCTCGTATCTTTTTTTCCTCGGCTGAGTTTATTTTTCTCGATAGACTTTGGAATTGGTACGAGAAGGAACGGAAGGTTTCTCGCCCCGCTGGACCCCAATGTTTCTTGATGATAATCAGCATAATTGGCAAAATCATTGGTAAACTATCTAAAATCAGGGTTGCTTCGACTTACTCCGGCAGTTTCGGGGGGTTTCACGAGTAGTTCCCAGATGACCATATGATTTTTGGGCTGTCAGATTGTACAAGGGAGCCTCAGAACCTGACAAAGAGCAGCGCGCGGTGTCCTGCTGCTCTGGCGTGTCAAGAGGTGCGTCTAAGAAGGGGGCGAACTCCGTCCTAATCGATTCATCTTCTATAAGCTTGATAGTGGAATTCGGAGTAGCCTGGGTCTCCTGGAGTGTGGCCTATTCAATAGAGAATTCTCGTCTAGCCATTCGAAATGCCGCCACGGCTTCTGTGTGTCCCTTCTATCGCAGTTTTGACTAGTTGCAGCAAATGGATCGATGTCAGGACGTTTTCCACCCCAGGCGGGATTCTGTATCAAAGAGGCGGGAAAACGAGCGGCATACCTCTGTACGATACAACAAAGCCTCCGAGCGCATATCTACCGTCTCGCTTTCGGAGAGTTCGTCTTCCGGCGGAGGATTAGGAAGTTTATTAATAGCGATTCTATTCATGTTGATCATCTGAAACAAATGAACGCCGGTCTGAAATTTTATAACTAAAGTCCTCAGAATGCTAGGAGGCTGAAAGTTGAGGGCGGTGATCAACGTTCGAAAGATCGAAACCCGGGAAGTTACTCATCTTATATATTCCGGCGAGTAGGCCAACCATCGTGCAATGTTTCGCACGCAACCGCCCAATTAGAAAGAGAGTCTGTCTTATATCATTGGGTCCTCCCAAATCATGCTATTGGCTCAGACATCTCGAACTATCTGCATGTTGATGCGTATCGGGATGGGGTGCATACCCTCCTCCGTTCCGTGTTCCCCCACCGTTGCGATACTAGTGATTGTAAATTAAGCGCGCTGCACGTTCTCGGGATGTCGTATGCACCTCGTACACGACTCGCAAGTATAAGTACCTAGCTTCGGCAATGGAAAATAACTTCAGATCTTATGTGCTTTTGGAGTTGAATTACCTAGTTATAATTTTGTTGATTTCTGCTTTGTAATAACAAGCTGGGTCCTGTTTATACTTTTATCAAGTCCTCACTATGCGCTGATTCGATACTGTTTGGTTTTTCTATCTATCTAACAGTATTTGCAAGAGTGCTGCTGCCTAAATTGGTTCTTAAAACGAGGCTCACGTTGAATATCTCGAAATAGCTGAGTCCTCCCTAAAGTGGAAAAACAGAATGGACCTGAGAGGCCAGCAAGACTGGTTGAATTGTTCACGAGCTGCAAGATTCGTGACTTAAGGCTAAAGGAGGGATGAACGAATCATAGGACTTAAGCAGTTATAAGACTTAATCACATATACAGGGTCACAAAGAAATACATAAATCCAGTATACCATTGAGCAGATATGGACATTTGAACTTCGCCGAATGAACTGTGAGAAGGGCTCGCTTGAGGGTTTATAAATGACTTGGAACTACAGCATCGCCAGCGCTATCACAAGGATGTCCGAAAAGGGCGCTGTTCTTGCTTCTTGCACCTTATCTTCCTACACATAACCACACTTCTTGCTACTCTTCACCGCTGTGTAATATCATAATGATTAATCTGAAAGAGCCTGCTACAGTCACTGACAATGGAATCCATATACTCTTTAGTGTTTATATCACTGTTTATACCACCTTTTGGTGTTTATACAACTGTTTATGCTACCTCTTTAGTGTTTATATCACTGCGATTATACGGATTCTATTGTCAGGTGACTGTAGGTGGTATTGTGCGAAAACAGTCCTTCCGGGAAGCTAGTCGAGCGGATCTCAAGTGAGGAAGGACATGAGAAATGGTATCTTTCGGACATGCTGATATCATTTTAAGTCTTCTTCCACCTCGTTTGATTGTATCATCTTATCTCATTAACTTGTAGGCCGGTGAGACAGCCCTGGAGAAAAGCGAAGGTAGCGAGCTCTTGAATCGTTGGACGATCAATGAGGTAGGGTCGTGGCTATGCGCTGCCGTGGAAGGAGGCAACGACCGTAATGGTCAAAAAATTATACGTAGCAAAATAGAATCTCAATTGCCGCTCAAGCGCGGATTTCAACGCCAAACCGCGACCGATGCGGCTTTCTATGCTAAATGACCCGCCCCTAATTGATACACGTGCCCAGCTTGAGGAGAGATCATCTGTTACCTTGGTATCATGCATACTCACAAAGAGGAGTAAACCATCCGTTACCAGGTATAAAACCATCGATCGCCCCAGTGTCATATCGATGTCGCGCTAATATCCTACACTATTATTCATTATATGTACAGCGGCTCAGGATGCAGCGCCTTTGTCCAACACGGAACGGATTTTTCTTTTTTTTCTTCTTAATTTTGAATTCATAGGCTTTGACGTTCGTGACTCTCTGGCGTTGGGCTTTCAAGAAGTACCTTCTTCGTTACCTGCCAACAATTAGTTTGGGGTACGGCAAAGTGGGTGATAATGAGATCTTACCGCCCAGGCGGCAGCAATCGTGGCAACAACACCACCAGATATCAGCATTTGCCGGCCTCCCCGTGTGCTCCTAAAGATCATGCCACTCAACCCTCCTGCGACGATGGTATTGGCGGCATCATGTTTGCCCCTAGCGTAGCCTATCAGGGAGTTGAGACAGTTATACGTTATAGCAACAACACCAGCGGAGTTGCCCAGGAAGGGACCTCTCCGTGTAATAGAGTTAAGTACTGAGTTTAGGCGCAACTTGGGTGATTGACCGGCAGACTTTCGAAGACCTTCCTGAAGACCCCAGGCGCCACCTATTGTCAGGGCGGTGAGGTATGTGATGCCAGTTCCGTAACACAGATCGTCGCTAAAGCCGCGCGATGGTATAGCAGTGTGTCCTCCAGGCAAGTCGGTGAGGGCCGAGTCCTCTAGACTCAAGTACTCGAGGTTCTCTTGATTAAGACCGGCTAGAGGGTGGAGCTGGGAGGGATCTGCGAAGACGGAGCTATTGAGGAACGCATCGACTCCTTGGGCTTCGGAGGGGTCGAAAGGGCTCGGATTGAAGGTATCGGCGCGCGCGGGTGCTGGGGGTGCGGGGAGCGGCGGGTTGTTGCTGGGAAGACGACGAAGACTTGCGTCCCGTGAGGGCGTCCCAGATCGACATTTTTGAGAGAATAACTGGGATAAAAGTAAAATAGGGAAACCACAAGAAGAGAAAAAGATGAAGAGAAAACAATGCGCGGCTGGTTAGCCCAAACAGAAGGGTTTGTCGCAGGATAATGGGTGGTATGGGCTGGCCGCAGGTGCGGGTGCGGATGTGTGAGTATGGCGTCGCAATGGTTGATTTTGACGATGATGAAATCTTGAATTCTGCGGGCGGACATAAAAAAATGTTTCCTACTGCATCTCTCAATTGCCATGGCCTGCCCAGCAGCGCGCCCCCGGTCAGTCGTGTGGTCCGTGCTAGCTTCCTCTTTACCGGTAAGTAATAAGGTACTAGATACCTATATATGCATCTTGTGTACCTCTACATACCCAGCTCTACTATTCAGGTACTGCTTATAGTCTTGTAACTGGAAAGTCTTTAGTACCTGGTTTCCTTTACTTGTGACATCAGTGCATGCGCCCCACCCTATCTTTCAGTGACCCTTGAAAAAATCCAGATGCCACCAAAAAGAGTCTCTTGGCACTAACATACTAAATCTTCGTTAATACTGGGCGTGAGAAGGCTATCGGTTTCTCAAAAAATGGACGGCATTTTAGGGAATTAACAATTAATATTATCGTACCTATTTTCCCCTGTATTTTTCCGCGATCAAGAGATGTGATCTGAAGTTTTATTTCATTTATACATCTCTTGGCAGAGAAGCATCTAAAGCGCCAAACTTAGCTGCGGCTATCAGTTCCCAGGTTGTTGAACCGAAACAGCGTCGCGATGAGTATAAAGGAGCTCCCTGAGATCGGGGGCACGTCCTTCAACCAGAAGGCCGCTGTTGTTTGGCTTGAAAAACAATCTGAAGGCGCTCAATCATCGTAAGTTTATAAAAATGATCTGGCAACTGTCGGCCCTGTCGCCATGCTCACAAGTATCAGACTGGTCGAGCTTGTCTTCGAGGGACTCCTTGCGAATGCCGCGCAACCTAAGCAGTCCTCTAGTAGTACTTGCAGCAAATTATGTGGCTTCGTGGGCCACTGCTCCCAATCCGCTTCGCCCGTGCTCAGGAGCTTTGCGTTCGCTCAAGCGACTAGCATGAAGCTGTTCAACTATTTCATTGAATGGAACGAGCAAGATGCTCACAGGTCTATGCGCCTCGTGCTTGACTGTCTCGTATCTTCAATCTTGTATAATCCGGATGTGGAAATAAGCCTATCAATAAAGAGTGCCATCTTACAAGACACCATCTCAGTCATCACTCTGCAAGCCTCCAGGCCTTCGACGAAATCCTCCATGATTGCCATCGATCATCTTTTGCAGAAAAAGGTCGTGTACCTAGGAGAGGTTTTGCATACGTATCAACGTCTTTGCGAGGGCATACAGGAAGCCACCTGGGACTCCTTTATCTCTCGAGTGTTTGAATGGATGGAATTTCAAAATGTGTGGACTGTAGCTGGTAAGCTTTTAGTCACCATCCTAACACAGCCATGGTATCGAGATGATAAATCCTCCAGACACCGCCCCAATACCTGGCACAAGTTTATCTCAAACGGTTTGAGGGCCAATCAAGAGATCCTCGAACCAGTCAAGGTGTATTTATTCATGCCTTTATTTAAAGCCGATCCAGCCTCAACTTTGACGTACCTCAGTGAATTGACCTCGATTCAGAAGCTCACAACCAACAACGACCAAGGGTGGGATATAAACGCCATGATATGGGTTGCTCTCCTCGAGGCGGGAAAGAAGACTGGTGCGGTGGGAGAGCCAGATCAGGGTAAGCGATTCACCCCTGAGGTCCCTGAAATACATGTTAAGATTGCAAGCAGGTTCGAAAGACAATGTTGGAGTAGCTGGCCAACTCCCGGCGAATATCTTGGAGGGCTTGCTCTGTCACAGATCACATGAAGCACGTGCCTCTGGGTTGTCTATTCTTGTCACATCGCCATCAACCACCAAGCCATATGCTTTAGAGACCCTTCGGCTCTTGGAAAAGCATCTTCCCTCCTTTTACGAGGATGTTGATCCGAGAATTAGGTATGACGTATTAGGCCACTCGAGAAATATCATTCGCCGCCTCCATAACTCCATCGATATTCTCCGCAAAGAAACCCTTCGTGTGTCCAAAAAATCGAAGAATAAGGAGCCAGCTTCTGGATCTACGGATTCATTGCCGACAACCGAACAAATGACTCCAGGTGACATCCAAAAGAACATCGAGGTAACTGAGACTATGTCACCACTGGAGACTCTCCGTAGGCATGAAAAGTTCATTGAGTGGTATGCGAAATTTCTCAAAGAAGAGCTAGCTCCCACTGCCTCATATCAGCGCCATATAACATCCTTGAGGACCATGGCTTATTTCTTGAAGTCAGGTTTGGCGAAGCGAGACGAGGCTTCTATCACGTCTTGGCCTGCAAGCCTACTGATTGATAGCACATGGTTTCGGTCAGTCCTTGACCTCTTAATGGACCCCTACGATGATGTGAGAGAAACAGCTGCATCACTTATCATGCTTCTTCAGCACAACGGGTCAATGTCTGGGCCACCCGCGCATATCAATGGCCTACATATCACTCCGGTTGAAGAGCTGCAGGCATTTGCACAAAGGGCCAACGGGCTTGCTCAAAGGACTGCGCGTGCTGACCATTGCGACGGTGCTGCAAGGACTCAGGAATTATTGTGTCGCTGGACTTCTGGTTTCGGGGAAGCAGTGAAGATCCTGGACACAATACTCTTAAATCTCGAGACGAAGCTGTCTGCTGCAGAGCGTGACCTAGCGGCAGCGGTGCTTCAGGCTCCAGTACACGGTGATTTCGCATCTATTAGGTATACTTAGACGCTCTTCACCGATTCACGGCGATCATTAACCGAGACTACAGGTATATTTGGAGTTCACTTTCTGGTATTAAGCTCGATGATCACTACGTCACAACCCTTGACGAGTCCCAAGGTCGCATAGTTTCATTCTGTCAACGAATTTGGCAGGCGGTCCAACACATCCTCTGTGACGATTCGCCTGAGGGTCACTTACCGGAAGAACTGCAACAAATAGAGGGATTGGACACAAAGGATCTTTTAAGCTATAGCTTCAGAGCTATACACGAGTCGAGGCAAGAGAATTGCACAAATTGAGTGTAGTACTATTGTTGCTGACTTTATACAGCAACCTGATGCGTACTATGGCACAGAACGCACGCTATGAGAGAGAACGCGGCTACCTCGCCCCCTCTCAACGCAACTTCGAAGATATTGGTAATTTAACATTCGACGAGTTATCAAACCTACGACACAGAGGAGCATTTTCGACTGTTTCTCAAACATTCACGGCCTGTTGCCAACTTGTTCAGACTATGCCCGGTCACCAAAATGATGGTAGCGACTTATTGAGGAAGTGGTACGAGGTAAGCTAGCTTGACCCCCATAACGGTATCATTTGACCTGACATGTCTAGGGGGCTCTGAACTGTATATATACCCAGGGTTCAACGACCCGAAGATCGGCTGGCATACCTGCTATCATCGTGGGTATATTAGCGGCGAAGACCGACAATCCTTCTTTCAGTGATGTTATGGAGAAACTCCAAGAGATAGGGAGGCAGCCTGCGTTTGTATCGGAGACAGATGGGTCCAATCTTTCACAAGTGCATGGCCTGAATTGTTTGAAGGATATCTTCAAAACATCGTTCTTGAGTCAGCGAGCCGAACCCTATTTGACGGACTGCTTGCAGTTAGCTGCGCTGAGTCTCCAATCGGAAGTGTAAGTTAGTCGCACTCTGTGTTTGAGCGAACGGGACTAAGGAGAACAGATGGGCAATCCGGAACTGCGGTCTTCTACTTCTGCGAAGTCTAATAGACAATCTCTTCGGTACAAACGAGAGCAAGCTCGCAATGGAAGCTGGATGGGACGGGCGAACAGTCAGAATCTCGTACCACAAATTCGAAGCACTCCCTTCCCTGCTCGTCGACCTTTTAGAATTAGGGAAGAATTCGTCTGGAGCCACAATCGGCACGCAGACAGCTGAAGCAGTATTTCCGGCACTTGATATCATCCGACGTGCTGGGCCGCCAGAGGGATACGCTCAAAGACTATATGATATCATCTCTTGGTATCTGGGCAGCCATATATGGCACGTAAGAGAGATCGCCGCAAGGACATTATGCTCACTACTTCTTACACCTAGTTGGTTGCAATCGGTGGAAGCGCTCATAGGTAGCGCAGGTCAAAGCTCCAACCAGCTACATGGCGCACTTCTGACCCTTAGATTCCTGCTCGAACGGCTCCTCCAAGTCATGCCAGACCAAATTTCGGGTAAGTTCGATGGGTGTGTGATGGATTATTTCTCTGTAACTAATGGGAGCAGATGAAAAAATCAACGCTATTTACACCATTATGAGTGATTTATCGGCTTCAAGCGATTGCCTCGACAGGTGTACAGAAGTTCAGGCAGTGTATATCGACATTCTCAACTTCGTGGCAATCACTGCCCAGAAACAACCTAAATGGCTGTTGCTCCAAAACCCGGATATGGCTACTTCACAACAGGGATCAGGCGAAATATCACTTGCGCTATTAAATCTTAGGAGAGGTGAAACAATTGTCCGCGAGTCTATCGAAAGATTAAACAGAGAGGCAGATGATATGCTAGACCGAGAACTGAAGCTCGCGCTAGCTACTGACATCAATGTCGCATGTGGAATGCTCGAAGCTATATCACGCGACGACTCTATACAGATGAACGCAGCATATGTACGTCTTGTCGTAACATATTTAAACGTATGCTTTGCTACTGAGGCGCCTGAGCCACGGACACTGGCTTTAGAAGATCTCTCCTCTATCATAGACAAAATCCTGAGCTCATCGATGGAAGATAATACATTAGCCAGTGTCCCACCCGAGGAAACAATGCTTTCACTATGGGCGGACCTTCACTGCAAACCCATTAACCCAGCCCTTTCAGATGCTATTATACGTATCAGCGGGCCACTCCTAGCGATCTCTCTTATCAGGGCAGGCGGACAAGTCGATGGAAACTTGGAACAACGGCTTGCCAGCTGGGCTGCTCTGATAAGCGATGCTGGAATGGCAGACAGGGTGAGTTTGAAAAGACAGTCCTAATTACAAGAGACGCATTGGAGCTGACTTAAGGGGTAGACCTTCGATACTCGTATAGCTGCCGTTGCAGCAATCAACTCACTATCTGCTAGTGTGAGGTTTTCCAATGAAAGTTCAGAGAATACAGCCTCCAAAGTCCACCCTGCCCACCTACCATGGCTTCTCACACTTTACGACGCGCTCACCGACGATGATGTAGACGTCCGGGAAGCTGCCGCTGGGGCCACAGGTCTAGTCTTAGGCGTGACGCTTGTGCCAGCTGAAGCGGGCACCCAACTCTTGCGGTGGCTTGGCAGACACTTTGGACATGAGCACGACTTCTTTATGCACGTTGCAGGGCGCATGGTGGGACATAATTTTGGTTCTGCATCTTTTGTTAGTACACGTGCTTCAATAGAAGGCTCAACCGAGGGAAGCGGTATGGGCTGGGCCTCTGCGAAAGAGCAGCTTACAGAGGCCATGCGATTCGACGACGCGTTGTTTGTCATTGAGGAGCATAATCAATATATTGATGAGGTGCGGGAGGCAAAGAGGTGGACAGACGTGTTCTTAATGTCGAGTTCAAGCGGATCAAATGATACCTCACGTACAGCAAGCAAAGCACTCGGCCAATGGACACTCGAAAGCCTGCGCACACTAATCGAAACTGCCCAATCCGAATCTGCCATAGGTGGCGATAGACCCCTCGGATGGACTTCGAAACCACAGGTTTTTGCGATCTGTGCCCGTATCCTCCTCTGCGCCTCTACGCTTGGGAAACTCAAGAACGCACACGATGAACCCGACGGCCAAGAGGAGAAAGATGGCCGACGAGATGACGGAAAGCTAGACAATGATGTAGCAGAAGAATTGGACAGGCTCTGGCAGCTGGGCCGCAGTGATCGAATAAGACTTGATGGATTACTCCTGAAGATGAGTGGGGTAGGAGAATAGAATAGAATTGCGGTTGGTTGCTGTGACATCTTGCAGCCTGTTCTGTGTACTATGTCCGTCCTCATGTGCCCGTAAACCATCAAACGGCTATAGATCGGTTCCGATACATGCCTCATTCCTAAGCCGTGAAGTCACCCTTTTGCGGCTTGTCCGGGCATATGTTCAGTCTATCCCTATGTAGTACATACTACTCATTCTTTCAAAGAAAAAGAAAGTAGACAAATAACTCAATCCTCACTACTGAAGAACGCGATACTATTTATTATAGCTTTGAGAAATCAGTGTGCTCGAAAGAGTGAAACTAAATCTGTAGGTATTGACGGGAATAGATAGACTCTGCTGCCCCCTCGGCACCGGGGTCGATGCGGGGCACGCTCTTTGGCGGTACCTAATCTATCCCCGGCCAGAAGCCTCGGACCGGGAGCTCGGATCGCTAGCCATTGCTATTGCTGGCAGAAGCGCCAAAGCAGGGGTATGCAAGGTACATTTACTTACTACAAGGGTAGGGTAGGGGGTCCCTGAAATCCACAGCGTAGGTAGCTGCAACAGCTCCTAGACTACAACCTTGATGGTCTACTCCTACTGTAGGTGCTCACGATCGTCACTCTTCTAGGCAACCCTCTACCAATCCAGAAATGAGCAATTGTAATCGCTATCTCGAAAGTCTCCCATGATACGGTTACGGACACACGAATTGGTCACTGGACATGCACCGTCAACATGTCTTCCACCTTCCGACGATCCTCCTTGTCGCAACCAACTTACTCTTGCCAGTCGCCATCTTGATCTTCGCCGCGGGCTTCTTCCCTTATAAGCCCTTCTTGCCTGGCCTTGCGCAATACGAAGACCTCGAATACGGAGAGCCTCCTACTGCGCCGTTTGACAAACTCATATTCATGGTCGTGGATGCTTTGCGCAGGTATAGAACCCACACTTGGCGCCCGCGTGCGCCAACATCCATCCCTATGTCTTCGAGTATGCTGACATGCGACGTCTTCTTTTAGCGATTTTGTGTACTTGCAAGGCTCCGGCTTTGCATATACCCAAGAGTGAGCCATTTCCGCTTCTGCGAATACGGTCGCCTTACTCCGTGCTAACAGTTGTCCAGCTTGATCAACAATGGCGTCGCCATTCCATTCACTGCCCATGCGACGTCCCCCACTATCACTATGCCACGGATCAAAGCCATGACAACGGGCACGACGCCTTCGTTCCTTGACGCCATCTTAAGTTTTGACGAGGCCGACACATCCTCAACCCTGGCGTCACAGGATACATGGCTTGCGCAGATGAAAGCCAAGAACACCGGAAAGCTGATCATGTACGGCGATGACACCTGGCTGAAACTCTTCCCATCCACCTTCGACAGAGCGGACGGCACCACGAGCTTTTTCGTTTCCGACTTCACCGAGGTGGACAATAATGTGACCAGACATATCGACGACGAAATGAGAACTGATGATTGGAGCACCATGGTCCTCCATTACCTAGGACTTGACCACATCGGCCACAAGACGGGTCCCCGAGGTCAGCACATGATCCCGAAACAGCGCGAGATGGATGGCATAGTTCGACAAATCTACGAAGCTATGCAAAGTCACGCGCACTTACAGTCCGCCCTGCTCGTCTTGTGCGGAGATCACGGTATGAACGATGCTGGCAATCATGGAGCTTCTTCGCCTGGAGAGACTTCAGCTGCTTTGGTCTTTGTGTCTCCGAAGCTGAAGGCTATCTCTGGAAACATTAGAGCACCAGCCGAATACGACGAAGACTTCCAATATTACCACACTGTCGAGCAATCAGACTTGGCACCAACCCTTGCTGCTCTCCTCGGGTTTCCCGTTCCTAAGAATAGTCTGGGATCTTTCATCGTCGACTTCTTACCGCTCTGGCCAGAATGTAGGTCGATGTAAACTATTCGGGGGTTGTTCCTGGCTAATCGGGCTTACCAGTCCATGACAGACTGCAGATCCTTAAACGTAATGCTAGACAAATTCTCGCCATTGTCACGGCCATCTTAGGCGGACAGTCACTCGAGGGTGTGGCAAGCGAAGAGGATTGCCTTTATCCGAGTTCCTCGGCCGCTGAGCTAGTTTGCGAGTGGCGCAGAATTGACAAGGTTACCAAACCGCCCGCGATAGACGGTAGTCAGCAACAACACCGGATCGCGGAGCTATCAAAAGTCAGTTCTCTCAAACCTCTCACGTTACTTATACTTTGTGGGGTTTCTTACATGTTTCACGATATAGTGGCTTTCCGACGCACAAAGGTTAATGAGCGGGATGGCGAGCGATTATGATATAGATAAACTGATTCTAGGCGGGATTATCACGGTGGTTGCTGTATCTGGCTCCATGGTCGCCACAGCTATGTCGAGCAGCTCACCCATCCAGGATTTCGGGTCACTCGCTCTGGTTACGGTGCTTTACGGCGTAATGATGTTTGCCAGCAGCTATGTTGAAGAGGAGCAGCATTTCTGGTATTGGACCACGACTGCATGGCTGTTTTGTCTTGTCGTTAATAGGTAACACCCTTCAGTCCGATTTGTGTTAGGTGCTAGTTACTAACTCTGCAACAGAGCACCAAAATCAGCTCACAAACTGTACCTCACGACGTTCTTCGTCCTCGGGATGATGAAGCTTGTGCGTAGCTGGAACCAAACCGGCCAGAAATTTGCCGGCGAGCCTGATGTTGTTACTGAATTTCTTTTACCAAACCCCACACTCCTTTGGATTCTGGTGTGGTCCACATACTTATTGATTAGCCGACTTCTTCTGAACCATCTGGATGGCATTCCGACTGTGATTTCGGGATCTATTGTGGCCGGAGTGGTAACATCGGCCGTCTCCTTTAAACTTACATTCACGAAGCAAGATTCTCCCGAAATAGTCATCGGGTTTGCGAGGTTCTTTGCTGACCTCTTTGATCGGCCATCACTTGTGACACAAGCTCGTGCTGTGTTCATGGGCATTGGACTGGTTGCTCTCTGCCCGCTTTACTTATTGTTCTTCCAACCTACCAAATTAGCCAAGATTCAGGGTAAGCCGTGCAAATACCAACTGAGAAATTGTACTAAACTAACCTTGTGGTAGCGATGCACGTCCTGCACCATCTATACACCCTTTTTGCGCTGACTCAATCTCGAGCGACTAACGCCCCGCTATTCTTATTGTTCTATGGAATATATAACTTCTTGGATAAGCTATATCTTAACGTTGTTGAAGTGACTACTTCGTCGCTACTCTTGCAATTCGCCTCGTTCTTCGCCATGGGCGGCTCTAATGCTTTCACCGGCATTGACTTGTCTAGCGCATACAATGGCGTCAGCGATTTTAATGTCATCACGGTGGGCATACTGACGTTTGTTAGTAACTGGGCTGGGCCCGTATGGTGGATGTCAGCATCTAATCTGCTGCTCTTGTCAAGCGAGCAAAGAAATCCTTCTCCCCGCGAGAGGAAGATGAGAGATACCTTTACACAGCACGCGTCTCTATTGACATTGTATACGGCGGCTAGCTTGGGATCTGTGATGGCGGCTTGCACGGCGTTGAGGACTCATCTGTTTATCTGGACTGTTTTCTCGCCGAAGTACTTGTATAGCATGGCATGGAGTTTAGGGCAGCATCTTGGTGTTAATATCGGGATTGGGGGCTTGCTATATTGGCTGGGGCGAAGATGATACTAGTAGACAAAAAATAAAATAGACCCCTGATGCGTGAGCACAGTTTCTTGACCGTGTGTTCTCTGGTCCCTCCCAAATTTCCAGTCCTATTTTCCACATAGGCGTGTTTCCATGATCAGGACACCTGAAAGGGGCAAATCAGTCCACGGCGGCAGGATAACCATCTCCAAACCCACGATCACACATGAGACACAAACAGAGTTCATGTCAGTGTAAACTCTACCCCCGGCAGCAGCCCTGAAATGAAGAACATATATGACGTTAATTTGAGGCTATTTCAACACCGGACACCAATGGCCGAGTTGGTGCGGCCTAGCGATACATCTACCAAAACTATCACTACCTCTACCTATACAGCCACATCTCTTAGTGTCTACATACTCTGCATCGTTAGGCACTGGGGGTTCGATTCCCTCGTTGGCCAACATTTCTGTTTTCAGTTTTTTTAATTGCCGCTCCCGCTCTATCTAGGATCTATCACATACTACTAAGCTCCTTAAAATCGATCCCTGAAGATTGCACAAGCTTTAATACAAATGAGAAGAATTGAATACACTCTTCGCAGTGGAATATGAACATCTAGTACCCTTCTATGTGAGCTCGTTTCCCTCTTTTGCTAGGACATGACAGGGCTTGTCCATGCCTGGGGATGTTACAAACCAGAAGAGAGTAGAGGACTAGCAGATTGGTAGGATTTTTCCCCTTGATCCTTAGGTACCTGTATATATCTTGCCTCGGGTAAGTATATAAAACGGAGACTTACTCTGCGTAGGTATGTATGATATACTGTAAGTATGGGAAGGCAGCGGCGACGGCGTGGATGCGATAACGTGGTGGCTACCTGCAGTTGTTCAGACATTGTGCCTTCCGCTTGGGCTTAGATAGGTACCTTTGACTATCGTCGCATGTCTGCAACTACACATAGTAGTAACTACCTCCTACTTAGTAGGTACCTAAGGTACCTACCTCTACTAGTATGTATAATGCCCTTTCTTCATTTGGAGCGAGCGACTTCCCATTAATGGGATACCGAGTATACCGTACCTACCTTGCTGTAGTAGGTTGGGTCAGCTGATGCCTTGTTGGGATAGCATCGTGCTACTTTACATTTCAGTTCCCCAAAACATTCCACGTCCGAGTCACAGGGAATGCGACAAATCACGAGATAATTTCGTCCGAGAGCGAGCGACAAGGGTTGTTTTCTACATCTTATACGCGTACAGGCTTATATAGCTTAGACGCCTAATGGTTCGGTTCGCCGCGGATCCCCATAGAACAAACACACCACACTATCTTACTGACGATGCTTATGCAAGAATTGTCGGCTGTACTACACTATCCTCGAAATACGCGTAGCCTGCCGTAGCGGTATGATGACGGGTTGGACTAAGAAGCAAAAAGCGTCTATGTTTAATGGCTTGCATATTTGGCTAATCCAGGGTCCTGCAACAAGTACATATACAGCACACAGCATACCTTGTACGCTATCTAATCGTCTACTAGTCTAGTACTGTAAGTGTTGGTGAAATGACTAAACCCTGCGCAGAAAAGACTTGTTGCGCGCCGGGTCACAAATTGCGACACCACCCATCAGACCCTAGCACATGGCCACTTCGCTCTAGCTGATTCGTTGCCCTACCACCACGCCAACAATAGCACGACTTTGGATGTTCGTTGCTATCCTGCCAAAGAGTTTGTGGTGCCATCGGGGGGATACATGCCGATATTCTGCAACCATCGAATCAGTCGACAAAAGTCTTGATGTTGATGGGCATAGGGATACTTGCTGTGTAGATACTAGGTTGGTAGCTCTTTGACCTTCATTTTCAAACCCGTCGCTAGCGCACCTTGGGGCAAATAACCTTGTATTTATCTGCATAGCTAGGAGCGTGCCGTGATGGTAGGCTGATCTTGACAGGGGTAGGTGCTCGCCCTCCACCCTCCAATTCCCATGCCCCCATCCTTCGGAATAGGTAATTTTGTATTTTTATTTTTGTTCATCTTGCGAATCTGTCAACAACACAGCCTGGCATTTGATTCTTTCTGTTCTTGCCTTCTCTTTTGGCGCCCTTATTTTATTTGCATAGCATAGCATAGCATATCATAGCAGACTCTACGCGTGCTCGCGCCATGCCAGCCCTCCCCCGAACTTGACGATAGTCTGTCGATTGCCAAGAGTCCCACAGCTCGACCCTCCGTCCCGTCAAGTGTCATCATCGTCATATCCGATATCCCTGTCGCGACCGTCCTTTGCTACTGCGCGCGCGCGCGACTGTTCCGCTCACCTATGTGCTTCGTGGCGCCCATCGCAAACCCTTCGCACACGTATGGACCAACCTGCTCTTGAGTACAATGTGGCGGCGCATACACTTTCTCCTTGTGCTGGTCCGGTTATGGTTCGCCTTATCGCCGAGCTACCTACATCCTGATGAGAACTTTCAGGGTCCAGAGGTTATCGCTGGTATGTTGCCATCTAAAGCCAAGTATCCCGCGCTCTGCCTCGGCGTACGTCGCAGTCGGGCTCGTCGCTTCAGCAATGCGCCTCATGTGTGTACCTCCTATACTTGACTAACCCAGCCTTGCGCGCAACTTGTTAGGTCAGATCTTCAAGTACCCCGTCCGGCTGACCTGGGAATTCACGAGCGACCACCCTATCCGAAGCGTCTTCCCGCTATGGCCTGTCTATGGGCTACCTATGCTTCTCTTGCGATGGCTGTGGATTGGTAATGGCAAGGATGGCGAGATTCCCCCGATCGCCGTCTTCTGGACATTGCGCGTGTTGATGTTCATTCTTAGCTTCGTGCTAGAAGACTGGGCGATACACGAGCTCGTACCATCGCGACGTCATCGCCAGGTCGCCGTCCTGTTGGTCGCTTCGTCATACGTTACCTGGACATTTCAAACACATACCTTCTCCAACTCAGTCGAGACACTTGTGGTTCTATGGAGTTTGGTTCTGATCGAACGCATCCTGGAGACTGCTGTAAGTACTCTTTCCGACACGGATAGTTCCCCAGCCGGCGCTAATTGGATAAACTCATAGCAATCATCTTCTCCGTTGGCATCGGCCATTCTTGGCATTGTCGCTGTTTTCGGCGTTTTCAACAGGATTACATTTCCTGCATTCTTGCTCATCCCTGGATTTCGCTTGGTATCCCATTTTATTAATAAGTATGCCTTTAGGAGTCTTAACCCCCTAAGGAAGCTCGCTTTCTAACCATGGCACTATGCTTCAGACCTTTGTCACTCTTCATTATGGCAACTTCAGCCTTGTTTACGCTTCTGGTTGCCATCTCACTTGACACCTCGTTTTACACCCCACATTCTATATCATGGTTCGATCTCTACCGGCACCCCATTATTGCGCCGTGGAACAACTTGCAGTACAATATCTCGCCTTTGAATCTAGCGCAGCATGGTGTTCATCCTTGGTACCAGCATCTACTGGTCAATCTGCCTCTGCTCATCGGACCAGCTGTACTACTTCTCTTCACACAACCACAGCTGTCTTTACGGATTTATTCAGCAATTTCAGGCGTGTTGGTGCTGTCCATGTTTCAGCACCAGGAGGCTCGATTTCTACTCCCGACCATTCCATTACTGTTGTCATCGATACAGATGCCGAGGAATAGTACATACCTGAAGTTATGGACAGGCGCGTGGATTATTTTCAACCTGATACTAGGACTATTGATGGGAGTATATCATCAAGGCGGAATAGTACCTGCCCAGGTCTTCCTGAGCAAGCAGCCGGACGCAACGCAGGCGGTCTGGTGGAAGACATACATGCCTCCGATATGGCTGCTGAACGGTAAGAATGAGGTGCTTCATACCGAGGACGTGGCGGGTATGGCAGGCAGCACCCTTCTGGAAGATCTCGAGCGGATAGCGACATGCGATACGCCAGCTGATCGACGCAACCACGAATATCTAAAAGAGAAAAACGGCACGTATCTCATTGCGCCGCTCTCGACAACGTGGCTAGATCCCTATTTAGAGAATAAGGGATTAGACGGTCTGCGATTCAGGGAGGTTTGGAGGTGTAGGAAACACCTCAACCTTGATGACCTGGACTGGGGCGAGGATGGCGTTTGGAATACATTGAAGAGAGTAATAGGAAGACGGGGATTAGCAGTTTGGAGAGTAACCAAAAGCTGCGATCGACCCTGACCTTAAGTAAAAAATAATGAATAATGATAAAAAATCTTAAACCAGTGGTTATCGCAAGAACTTGTATAATCATTCGTGATACTCATATTAGCTCCGGGTTTGGTCTGCTCAGTCTGATAAAATTGAATGAGTGAATGTGTAAGCCGACGACACAGCGGTACGACCCCACATCTTCTAGGTAGGTAGGTGGACTTTCCCTATCGATGTCATCCCAAGCGATCTGATTGGGCCATGGCCTAACTCAATCCTATCCTTGTCAAGGCAAAATGGATTGGCCAACCAAATTGACATCTTTCAATTGATATACCCTCTTTAACCAAAACGACCTGAGCGGACGACGGCCTATTCCGTTTCTCTTACAGCGTACGCCTCTCTAGACTTGCCTACCGGAATCCAATACCCACTATAGTGCAAAAAGGAACAACAAAGTATCAATCACAATGGGTGGGCTGAATCTCGAGGTGTTCAAGGTAAGCCGCTTCTCCACCCCCGTCAAATAACATCTCGCCTCTCGTCTCCAATGTCAGCGTGCACATTTGCACCATCTAGCTTGCTCAATGATAAGATGCTAATAGAGAATATTCAGTTCGGCATGTACGTCATGTTCCCGATCGGCATCATGTTCTACTTCGGCACCAACCTCGACGAGCGCTTCGCCGTGCCCGAGTTCTGGCCCAAGCCCGAGCAGGCCAACCGCGTGCCCCTCGAGAAGGACGAGATCCACGCCGAGCTGCAGCGCCTGCGCGCCCGCCGGCTATACCTGCGGGATCGGAGGCTCGAGGCCGAGGCCGCGGCGCGCGCGAGGGACGACGCTAATAATGGGGGTGGGAATGGGGAGGTTTAGGTTTTCGTGTTGGAGAATGGGAGAAAGAAAATCGAGAAAGTAGAAGGAGAAGATGAAGGAGACGAAAATGAACCTCAAAAAAAACGGAGAGTTGCGCCGTGCCGTACTGGGTAGGATTCTGCGCAGGGAATTAAAGCAAGGGAGACTGGCTTCTCTTTCTAGTCTACGAGACACAGAAACGCCTTGGGAGTACGAGACAATACGAGACGAGACGGAAGGCGAGAGGCGAGATCGAGGAACATGGGTACCCGGAAGAACTCTTCTCTGCAACGATGGAAAGCCGACCGGCTAACTGTACGACTCTCTGCGAATTGGACTTCAAGGCGTTTAGGGTATGGCGAAATGCTGATCAATCGTCACATATGCTATGAAAGGAAAAAAGACTCTACGTATAATGTAGGGTCAAGGTTGTATATATACAGAGATTTATGAACAATGTACAATTCTATCATGAGGTGTACAATACAAATACGGATCACCACGCACTCTCCATCTACAGACTCCTAAGAATCAAGCGCATCCTCAACAGCACTCCAAACCTCCTCCGACACGTCGCCCCTCTCGGCGTTGGTGTACACAGCCTGCACATCAGGGTACTCCTGGATCGCAGCCAGCAGCTTCGCGAGCATGTCCGCGCCCTCGGGATCATCGACCCTGGCCTTGTCAGAGGTGCACGACCAGATGATATCCGAGCTCAAGATGCTCAGCCCCGCCGTCCTCGCGAAATCCTGCGCGACCTTTTGCGTCATGTTCGGCTGCGTATACAGGACGACATTGCCGTCCTCATCGGCCTCGACGTCTTCGGCGCCCGCATCCAGGGCCTGCATCATGAGGTCATCGAAATCCGCATTTCCTTCTCCCTCTTCCCTTTTACTCTCATTTACACTATCGGAGGAATGATCGTTTGTACCGTGCCCGACGACGGCGCGCCCCAGCCTCGTGAATAGGAACGCCGTGGGCGTCACCGTGCCGCCGAGCTTCTTGATGAGGTGCCGCAGGTCTTTGAGGGAGCGCTGCTTGTTGTCGGACTCGATGTCGACGACCATGGCGACCGACAGCGGCGCCATCATGACCTCGAGGGTCGCCGTCTCGAGGCCGGCCCCTGTCTCCGTCTTGCCTTGCCCTCGCGCGATAGCCACGTCGATCCCGGCCTTGGGCATTCCCGCTGTTTCAAAGCGCCGTTAAAAAACCATGAACTACATACGCGCACTCTAGATGGTATGCGAATTTTTTACGATTTACTATAGGGATTGTCGGTGCTGAGGAGGAGCACGGAATGCGCGTTCACTCGTAGGGGAACCGGTCACTGGGTAAATAGCGGGTGGCGTGGCTGTCGTAGAAAGAAAGAAAATGGTAAATACCTTTCTTAGCTTGTGCGATGACCGATGCGAGCTGCGAATTCAAGGTCGGGTCGGCGCCGTACACTGAGACATACGGAAAAGAAACATCCAGTTAGCTTGAAATGTCATTTTCCCCTTCCAAAATGCGAAAAGCAAGACGGGCAAAAAAAAAGGAAGAAGAAGAACAGCTCCCTACACTTCGATAACAGGGTCAATTGCTTCGCAAAGCCACTGCGCTGCGTGTTCTTCTTCTTGTCGGCGGCGGCCTTGTCATGCTTGATCTTGGACCACTTGTTGTGGCCACTGGCGAGGACGACATTCGCGGCGAAGGAACGGCGGCATTGGGCGCATATCGTCGCATTCGTCGTCGTCGTAGATCTTATTATTATCGGGGGGCTTCTGGTTAGGGCTGCCCGGGTCGACAATGGTGATAGAGAGAGAAGAGACGACATCTCTTCATTTTTTTTTTGTCTAAATGGATTTGGAGTTCTGACCAAGCAAGTACCTAACCTAAGGTGTCTGTTCTATGTACTTAGCTGAGGCAATTGGTCCCCAAGATGCAAAAAACTCCACTAGCTTAGGTGCCGTAGGGAAGCTCTGAGGTCATTCTTGGCAGTGCCGATCCTCGTAGTACTTACCTTGCCTAGGTAGGTACCGAGTAGATCTCTTTATCCTGACCCCTGACACTCGGCTCGCGCATAATCACAAGTTAGACTACAATTTTCTACATGAACGAAAACCGTTGCTTTGACGCAGGAATCTCGTTTCACTGGCACAGAGACTGGATATGTAGTATGGGAAGATATGATGTATGGGCGGAGGCGATGTTTATACATCACCGGTAATCAGAATGTTTTGCTTTTAGGGACTTCCCATTCGTTATAATTACACTATACACAATGCATTCGCTTAACATTCCCCTGATGACGTCGACATGTGCCATCTTGTTTACTCTTGAGGCTTGGTGACATAGCCTCTAGTTGGTGCATATTACTGCATCGTCTTAAGGAACCCGTCGAGGTCAAAGCTCTCCTCGTACTGACGGTTGTCCCATAATTCCCCTAGATCATCCGCCCATGCTTTCTTGCCGGGCGCCCGGACATCTCCCGTCTCAACGTCCACCATGTCCTCTTCACGGCCTTCGATGTTGTCCTTCGGTTTGTCGGAAAGAAGATTTGGACCTGAGTCGCCGCCAAAGTTGAACAGGTCGAGGATTTGATCCGTGTCCATTGTTCCCTAGTGCAAAGTTAATATCGCTTCTACGGAGACGGCTGTAGGATCAAGACTGAATCTTCACAGCGGACAATTAAATACTGTGGGGGTACTTACCAGGCCAGCGTTTTGTTGGTTTACGACCGTAGAAGCGACGTCAATCTTGAAGGCCTGCAGGCTATGATGGCGTTAGTTGGGAAGGCGAATAGAACGCAGATGATAGGCTTACCTCAGAATCTTCTCCTCCAATGTGCCTCTCGTGATCAACCGGTAAACATTGACAACTTTCTTCTGTCCAATACGATGAGCCCGGTCCATGGCTTGGAGGTCACGTTGTGGATTCCAGTCGTGTTCAACAAATATCACCGTGTCGGCTCCAGTAAGATTGAGGCCCAAGCCACCAACACTAGTAGTCAAGAGCAAACAGTCATACGATGGATCTTTGTTGAAAGTATTAACAATGTCTTGTCGCTTGTTCGCTTCGACGGACCCATCGAGGCGTAGATACGAGACTGAAGGGAGCATCTGTTTCAGGACTGTGTTTTGGACCATGTCCAGCATCTCCTTCATCTGACAGAAAATCAGGGCGCGATGCGGCTTGATGGGCTGATAAAGAGGATCGTTCGAGTCAGCACCTTCGACACCTATGCCACAGTCGACCAATAGATCCTTGAGAGCTGTGAGCTTAGGGGCGTGTATGGGATCTTCTATTTTAGTGCCAGATTTTGCGAGCAGTCGTTGGGTATCGTCGTATAACTTGTTGCTAGGCGTCATGACAAGTGCAGGGGAGTTGCACAATTTCCGCATGTATTGCAGAGCTTGGAAAATGTGCTGTTTGGCTTCTTTGTCGTCGCGGCCAGCCTCTTCGGTCAACTTCTTCCCCTGCCTTTTGGTGAAATCTTCGAAAAGCTTCCTTTGAAGGTCGCTAAGGTCGCAGTAGTAGTTTTGTAGAATCTTGGGCGGCAAATCATCCAATACTTCTTCTTTCAGTCGTCGAAGCAAAAAGGGAAGAACCTGCTTGTGCAAGGCCTCGATGGCCAGTGCGCCAGCTTCTTGCTCCTTAGATGAAGCCTTGCTAAAGCGACTCGCAGCAATGGGCTTTGCAAATCGGTCCAAAAAGACCTTCTCAGCACCAAGGAACCCTGGCATTAGGAAATCGAAGAGCGACCATAATTCCAAAACATTATTTTGTATGGGTGTGCCCGTCAAGATTAGGCGGTGGTTACTCGCAAGTCTCTTGACCGCAAGACTGATTTTAGCTTTAGGATTCTTGATCAGGTGACCCTCATCAAGTACAATGTAGTTCCAGTTTTGCTTCTCAAGGAAATCCGTGTCATTCCGGCAAACTTCGTAAGAAGTGACGACGATATCGGTTGTTGGAAATTGAGATGCCTTTGCACGGCGTTCTGCCGGTGGTCCGACGAAAGCAGTGACACTAAGGAATGGAGCAAACGTCTTGATCTCCTGCTGCCAATGTCCAGAGAGCGTTGGGGGGCAGACAATGAGCGAAGGAAGTTTTCGTACTTCTGGGGCGCCAGTTCTTTTGAATTCTTCAGCCCTATAATAATGATCGCTTGCAACAATACACAATGTCTGGAGCGTTTTGCCCAAACCCATATCGTCGCAGAGAATCCCGTGCAAATTGTACTTATTCAGAAAATGAAGCCAATTGACTCCATCTTGTTGGTAAGAACGCAACTCTGCATTGATGGCAACCGGGATCTGAAACGGTTCAACTTTCTTAGGATCAAGTAGCTGCGCGATGAATGTGCGCTCCCTATCTCGTCCCCTCAGCAACTCCTCGGATAAGCCTGGGGGGTCTGGGATACCAGCTTCGAGCGGCACTAATTTGACCAATGTGGCGAACGATGTAGTCGCAATCAGTCTGATGTCGTTGTCGGAGTCGCTCATTCGGCCGAGAACGGGAACAATGAGGAAGATTACGTAGGGCAGGATACCGTCACCCATGACGGCTATGAGATGATATATCGCTTCAATCGCACCCTGGCGGAAACTCAAATCAAGCGGATTGTTGATTGACGGTAGTACTTGCTTGACCAATGCTGTCATACCCTCGACGGTCATCACACTGCAGATGGTTGCTAGACATTTGGCAGCCATGTACCGAAAGATTGATAATTCAGAGTGTAGTGCCTTGATCACCAGGGGAACCTGTTGCATCACAAATGGATGAAGAGAGTCGTGGAGTGTTGGGGTCATTGTTCGGATGACCGACATTGCATCAACCACTTCTTGGCCAAAGGGATGTTCGGGATCCCGTACTTCAGGGGGAAGTTCAGCGGAGAAGGCCTTGATCAGGGGCGCTTCCATAAATATCTGCAAGCTCGGTACTATGGTGAACAAGTCGGCGCCGAAAGTTCGAGCTAATATCTCGAGAGCCTCTTTAGCACCGCGTCTAGTGATACGAGCGCCCTTGGCTTCTCGCGCAAATTTTGCTGCATCAGCACCATGGTCGACTCTATCCTCTTCCTTGAGCATTGATAGAATGACAGACGTTCTCGCAGCATGGACAGAAAACTCAGGAGTCTCTGCAACCTCGACACATGAGAATTTAACTAGGTTTGAAACAACTTTGTCGGCTGGGCCGCGACGACCTTTCTCCGTGAAGAGTTGAACCAGTCGCGCTATTGTCTGGGCGGAGCGAGTCTGGAGTAGTTGGTTCTCTTCGAGCTTGATGCTATCCATAATTCCCTTAATCAAAGGACTAGGCTTTTTGGGTAACATCTTCATAGCTATAAGGGCACAGGCAGCAGCCGCCTTGATACGAGTATCACGGACTTCCTTAGCTGCTCTTGCTTCATCTATAGCTGACACGGTATCTTGCCTGGCCTCGTTGAGTTGCTGAAGGGCTATTAGGCGTTGAGCGGGTGCCATAGCTTTCTTCAGTCGCTCGTAGTCATCTGTCACACACTTGTCGGCGTTAACGAGAGAGAAAGCACCGGGTCCAGCCTCAGCCTCTCCCTGCACTACCACTGCTAGGACTGGTAGTTTCTGCTGGGAAACTTTGCCATGATCTCGGAAGATGTTCATGAGTTGTTGACATTGTGATCGAACCCGTTGTACATGACTGACCAAGTCACGATACTGCGATGGACGGTCACTGTCAATGATTTTGAGCAACTCGCTTGCATACCTCGAGCTTTCGAGTTGTAATGACGAACAGCTCTGTGCGTATTCATCAATGACTACGCATGCATTGAGCTGGGTTGATGCATATGAAGAGCTGAGGCCTGGGATGAGAAGCGCATCGTAAGCTTCCAGATATTTTGCCGGGACAAGAGACATGATCAGACCCATGGCGCTGGCAGCAGATACACGGGAGCGGATAAGCGTCTCCATACCAACAAGATCAACGTCACCTAGCATCATGTGACCGTCGAGATCATGTGAGTGCGTTGCAGCCGGCACATCCTCCATTTTTGCAGATTTTCTACGTCTTTTTGGTGCCCTCTCACCGGCTTCCGCGTCGGAAAGTTTTCGGGTAGTAACCGGTATGATCCCAGCTACAGTATAGGTCCCGCCGGATGGTTTCTGGAACAGGGCTCCATTCATAGGGATAGGCTGACGAGACACTCCAATAGGATGGAGCGTAAGTTGCATGAGCGCGTCGATATGGGGAGTGAATTCGCTCGCAAGATGATCTGGATTTTTTGCCATGCACTTGACCAAGGCTGCCCAAAGCTGCATTGACATCTTGAGTGTTTCCGAATCGCGTTCGACTAGAATATTTTGAAATACCAATCTAAGAATCTTGCCGTCGAGCCATCCTTGTGAGTCCTCTCCGAGATCAACAAATGTCATCAATGCTTTAAGAACAGCGAGACGAACAGATGTGATAGTATGTCGTAGGAAGGGGTAAAGCCGAGGAACAAGAAGTGTGAATGAGCTCTCTTCATCATGCTCAGCTAAGCCTTTCATGGCCTCCAGGACTTCCGGAAAGCTGCATAGAGTAGCCAAGAGATCCATGATTTTTCCTGTGCTGGCACTCAAGTCGTCGCCTAAACTAGAAAGACTCTCCCAGACGATACTGATGAGCTCGTTTAACGCACCAGGTCGCAGCTTAACGAACTCTTGGGCCATAGGAATCAAAGTAGCTGCGCTCACAGAACGGACATCGTCGTCATTGTCGCCAAGACCTTTCATGACGGCTTGGACCACGCCGTCGATCATATGACTGTGCTGGAGGAGTAAGTCCTTCCTCACAGCTACAACATACCGTAACCCAACCATACCTCCGTGACAAACAGCCCAAATAGGCCGTTCAACACCGACATCTTGCTGCATGACCATCCGGAAAAGAATTTGATAGACATTATACACGGATTCCGGTGGAAGATGCTTCAAAAAGGCGCCTAGCGACTGGCCAACGGTTTCTCGGATGGGCGCAACGCTGGTGTCAGAAGCATAATCTGTGAATCGGTCAAGCATGAGTACACAACATAGCCTACACGCCATGTCGTCTAGCCATCTCCTGTTCAGTGCGTCGTTCTCGATCCTGGATTTACCTCTCAGTCGTCCGGCACCGGCACCATGAACTCGGAGAATCTCTCGTAAGCCCAGCGCTGCACCATGGCGAATCTCCCATTGTGGGTCGAAAATATCTAATTTCAGGAATTCGCATAGGCGTTCGTACGGCCATTCAGAGCCTTGCAATTCCTCGTCTGTCTCTATTTCAGATTTGATGACGACAGAGGGCCCCTTGAACTCAGATACAACTTTGGCGTCTTCGTTGACGTCGGTGGGCCGATCAAGGCTGAAATAATCGTTTTTACCGGCCTTCTTAGTGTCGCCCTCACCCGCTTCGTCGAATCCGTCAGAGCCACCAGTAAAGGACCGTCGGATTGAAAGATCTCCAAAACCACCTTTCCCCTGAGCTGCTTTCTGGGCTTCCTTTTTACGCTTACGTTTCAGCGCATTCTTTTGTCTCGCACTCAAGCCAGATTCTTCAGTAGGCTGGCTGGGACCAGAACTCGCAAAACTCTCTTGGCGGGGAACGCCATTAGCGGGAGCCGCATCTAACGGCGTAGAAGGGCTGGCGGACTTTTCTATTGGAATAGGGACATCATCATCCTCAAAAGGTCTGCCTAGTAGGCCCAGGCGGCCAGGAAGAGTTTTCTTTAGGTGTGTCAATCGCGCTTGTGGGTCCAGAGATGCAAGACCATAGTCGATGGTAGCGCCGGTACGCAACAATTCTCGGCCATATTTGAGTATCATCGCCACGTCGAGCAATTCGGGCTTGAAGTATTCGTCAACCGATATTGAGGGCTCGGTATCCCCTTCTTTCTTAACGAAGCCATCCTCTACCTTTGGCTCGTCGTTCAGCGCTGACGTAGGATCTTCATCTTCGTTAGGATCGTAGCAAGAAGCATTCTCAATAATACTGCCGAGAGCCTTGGCTGCTGTGGAACGAGTGTCCCAATCTTTATGTCGAAGATATGGCACCACTCGTGAGAGCAGATTGAAAAGTTCCTCGGGATGTTGTTTTTGCCAATCTGCAAGCTGATTAACAGCGGTATTCTTTATTAACTTGGTACTGCCCGTCTCCAAGATGCTTTATAAAATATTGTCAGTATCAATAATCTCAGCAGGTTGCTAAACATCCGGCGAATATGGCCAAATACGCTTCAGAGACAGAAACATTTGGGAAGAAGGGCGGAGGCGCGAATGCCGGTAATCAAAGAGGAAATATGCATACGTTACGAGGCGGTCGAGCCTAATGTGTAAGCAATGTTAGCATACACGAATCTCTGTTCAAAGTCAATGGTGCCACTCACCTGGATGCCATCTTTGCTAGTCACTCCTGGGCTGGAAGGCCAATATCTGAAAGTAGTTCATCTCATGGTACTACTGTATGTGTCTTATTAGTCTCTGTCCGTATGTGCGATGTTGTCGGAGATAACTAGAAGCGGGTGATAAACAAACGCAAATTGGGTCGAAGTCGAATGAGACAGCTAGACGATTCTCTGGTCTCCGGGGGATTACACGCAGCTGCCGTAGTTGCTCCTTCCACAGGAAGCAGGGCAACTGAGAGTCTACTAGGAAATTGTTGCATAGGCTTTTCTCCAGGCAATAGCCCTACATGTATATAACACGCAGGGGAAGTAACAATCAAAAAAGAGTTCAAGGCGACTGTTGGTGTAACGGTTTCAGAATGCATGTGAACACGGTATAATTACCACCTATCCATCATGCCCAAGCCAATGCGACTCGACATGGCCATGTTACTATAAGCTGTTCTGCCGTGGCACAGGGGCAATGTTCTAGTCGAGGGATAGTAGAACATTCCTGGAAGAGATGAACCGAATTTGGAAGGGTGAGAGGTGGGCAAGGATCGCGCTCTCATGTAAGTGGTTTAATGATGAAGAAAAAAGATGGGGCCGTGATGAGATGAGAGGAAAGGGAAATAAGAGCTGAAGCAAAGAGTCCAAAGAATAGAAGTAGTAAGGATGAAAGAAAAGAAAGAAAAAAAAAGGGGGGGGAGGAGGAGATGACACTTACGTTTCTAGCAATTGTGAGTTGTGAAGTCAACTCGGAATCATACAAGGCCAATCAATGATATATTTGACTGGACCTCAGCTCACATACGCATATGCTCAGTTTGCGATGATGGCACTTAAAGTGTTAGCGGCTTCTGTTGTTGCGGTGGCGATGTAACTCGAAGTGCCCATTGCCTAAAATGGACGTTGCTACTGGAACAGGGCCTATTTGGTCTGAGCAGAGGGACCGAAGCAGACACTCGCAGCCTTGCTTGGGTAGAATAGGTTGAATTTAGGTATTATTATGACGATTATAATAATAATAAGCCCCTAGTAGCAGTGGCAGCAGCAGCAGCAGCAGTTGCGGTGGTAATGATGCTGCATACAAGCACGCATACCACTATACTCCTACTACTTATTACTATTACTAGTAATAATAGTAATAATAGTTAGGTTGGAAGTTTCCCGTTGCTGTCCCGTTGCTTGTGCACCTGAGGTACTACTAGTATTAATTATTAGTAGTATTTATGGGTATGGGTATGGTGCACACAGTAGTACTGCGGTTGCTTTGGTTCCAAGGTGGTACGTGCGCAACAGGAGAGAGAGAGAGAGAGGCAGAGCAGCACCAGCTGGTCACAAGCGGGTTGGCGGGCGGCAGAAAAGAGGAGGCCAGGCCAGGCCAGAAGCTGTGTTGTGGTGGTGCTGGCTGGGTTCGGCAGTGGAAACGAAATGCAGCTCGAGTATGACTTTTTGGAGTCGGCGCGCCAGTCCCTCTTGTATTTGGACTGATACTTTTATAGGTAGCTGCAAGGATGGCTAATGGGGGCCGCGGCCAGGGGTGCGCGGTGGGGCCCTTGCATTTTTTGCGTGTCTCGCTGGTCCGAGCTCCTGCGCCCTGCCCTGTCTTCTGCCCCGTCTCTGCCTGCCTGCAGCAAGCGATTAATGCCCACGCCCTCCCTGCCCTGCCTAGAACTTAGACCTCCAATACCTGCGAGCATTACTGGAGTTAGGTACACACACTATACAAATATTGTAGGCCTAACTCTCTCCATCCTATAGGTATCCTATAGGTGCCCGGCAGGTATAGCACGCATGTCTCGTTGCCGCATCATCTCGTCAACTTGCCTCTTCGAGTTACCTGGTAACTTGCTGCCATCATCAAAATGGCGACATGTCTCCCGTCCTGCCTTCAACCGTCTCTACCTCTACTTCAAGTTACTGCGTACCTAACCTTATCCTCTCTCTGTCTCTGCTGCCCGCCCCCCACCCCCGAAATATCCAAAAGCCGGATGCCCGAGCACCCCTGGCTTGCCGAGAACACCCTTTCGCAAAAGAGCTGTTTGAGTCAGGTCAGATTGGTCGTCTCCGTTGGAACCAAAAAAAAGAAAAAAAAAAACCTTCTGTCAAGGACATATGCGTTTCGTCATCGCCTTGCCCGCTGTCTTGCCGTACCTAGTCCCTCCATAGAAGAGGCACAAAGCTTCGATAGCTATTACTACCTAGTACCATCCGTTTTTTATTGTAGCATAGTTACTATATGCGCATCCATCACGAGCTGAAGTAGCTTTAGGAGTAACCAGGCTGATAGACAAAGTCGCGCATGGTCAATAGCACAGCTCATTCTAGGTACCTGGTGAGAACACAAGGCTCCCAAGCTATCCATGGTACGTACGCATATACCTTTTTATTGCTTGTTGTCTCGGTCGAGAGCAATGTCATCAATACCTACCTATGTGTCGTATCTACTTAATAGGTAAGCACCTTGATGTCTAGCTTTGTCCCCCTCCCCCTCCCGTCAATACGAAATGCTTAATAGGATGATCTGCCACCTGCTGTGTTATACACTACCTACCTACACTTGCCTTACCCTTTGAATAGACTTGGGTCTACCTATCTCTCCACCCGTCACCCTCCTGAATGTAATAATTTGCGGTACAGCACTTGTACTACACAGGTACAAGACTCAGGAATGGTGATGCGCCAATGGACCCGGCGCTGTAATTTAGCGGCTCCACTTAAGAGCTGCGCACAAGCTGTGCTCTAACCCGGGGGGAAGAATGTGGCTTGGCGCCAGAGTTTTCGATGATGTGTCTTTTTACATCACACAGAATTCGGGGGCTCTGGAAAGCATCAAAATGATTTGTAGCCTTTTCATTCAGGGAATGGTATTTGTGTCTTTATCTACCCGTACATAGGCCATGCATACTCAGTCTATGTCCCGGGGCTATCCAGTTCCCCAAGGGGTTTTAGTAGGTGGTACACTCGGGTACACATGAAGGTATTGTTGTTGGGGCAGCAGGGGCCAGCAGCAGCGCATTGGAAGAGTCTTGCAAATAAGCTGGGCTTGGCTGGTACGTCAATTAGTGCGGCGAGGTACAGGCTGTACGCTTGATAGTCACCTGGGCACGTGCATTAGATGCGGCATGATCGAAGATCAAGATCGAAATTGTCCACTGTCAGCCCCAACCTCAGCCATGACGGCGCAAGGCTAGCAATAATGAGACGAGTCTATTCCCAGATACTTATCTACCAACGTCCCTGCCTCGAGAACAGTTTTACTAACTACCTAGGTACGTAGGTAGGCAGGTATGCATGTTATCTCGGTGCATTAGACTCATCGCTTTCGCAATTCCCACGTACTTGTGAGATTGAGGGTGGCGACCTGGGGGCATTAACGGAGGCAGACTGACGATACCATGTCAATAATTGCCTACATGAAGGGATCTGCAATGATACTGTAAGCTCAATAGGATTTGTTGAAGTTTCTGTGCACTTTTTCTATTGTTTTCTAGCACACACGGCAAGCCTCAAGCCTCAAGCCTCAAGTGGACGTACAGCCACAGATTTCAACGGGGTGTGAGCAAAGCCACACTCTATCATGGCATTGCCTGTTCCTGGATCCAACTGTACGCAGTACATGACGCTCCAACCAACCACATGGGCGCCATAACCAGCCCGTACCTACGCTACCTACTTCACCTTCTATACCTAAGCCGATCCAGGGTAGCTCCGCCCTACAGTAGAGCCAGTAAAGTGAATCCCTCCCCCACACTACCATCAGCTCTTCGCGACTTGAACGCGTCCGCAAATACCTACGTGACAGGCCATCACTTGTTTGACTTGTGCCCCAACCATCGTCGCACAGCTATTACTATCCAGTATTCGCAGTTTCATGCATAGCGCGACAATTCTTTGAGTACAAAAAACCCGCTGCCCGTCCGGCAGCACCTGTCGCGACCATGTATATCAAGCAGATCATTATTCAGGGCTTCAAAAGGTGCGTGAGCGCAAACGGACGACCTTGTCACACTCTCGGGCGAACAAGCAATCCCTTCGTCATTGCACCTGTGGTGCTAACAGAGATGCAGCTACAAGGACCAGACGGTCATGGAGCCCTTCTCGCCAAAAACAAACGTCATCGTCGGTCGCAATGGTTCGGGCAAGAGCAATTTTTTCGCTGCGATTCGATTCGTCCTTAGCGACGCCTACACTCAGATGAGTCGCGAAGAGCGTCAGGCGCTGCTACACGAAGGCTCCGGCTCTGCAGTCATGTCCGCATATGTAGAGATTATTTTTGATAACAGTGACGATCGATTTCATACCGGCAACAAGGAAGTTATTTTGCGCCGGACTATCGGTCTTAAAAAAGACGAGTATTCCCTTGACAAAAAGGTCGTCACTAAAGTTGATGTCACAAATCTGTTGGAGACCGCAGGTTTCTCTAAATCCAACCCATACTACATCGTGCCTCAAGGCCGCGTGACCGCACTGACCAACATGAAAGAGTCTGACCGACTGAATCTGCTCAAAGAAGTCGCCGGAACACAAGTCTACGAATCTCGTCGAACCGAATCACTCAAGATCATGACTGATACTAATAACAAGAGGGAAAAGATTGACGAATTATTGGACTACATAAAGGAACGCTTGAGTGAGTTAGAGGAGGAGAAAGAAGAGCTCCGAGGCTATCAAGACAAGGATCGAGAGCGACGGTGCTTAGAATACGCCTACCATCGCAAGGATCAAGTCGCAGTCGAAGAAGCACTCGAGGAACTCGAAGAGTCACGCCAAGGTGGCCTTGAAGATACAGATGAGAATCGTGATGCGTACAACAAAGGCGAGAAAGTCATTGCTTCACTAGATGCCGAGATTCACAAATTGCAGAAGCAAATGGAGCTTCTTCGCATCGACCGCCGACAACTAGAAGAAGACAGACGAGAGAATGCAAAAGCGCGAGCAAAAGCTGAGTTGGCCGTCAAGAGCTTATCGGACAGCATGTCGGCTCACGAACAGGCGAAGGAGGAGCACGCAGCAGAACTGAACCGTGTCAAGACAGCCATCTCTTCCAGAGAGGCTGAACTCAAGAAGCTAATGCCAGAACTGGAAAAAAGAAAGAGAAAAGAGGCAGAAGTGAGGCAGGCTCTTGACACCGCTGAAGCCGGAAGGCAGAGGCTTCTCACGAAGCAGACTAGAGGAACGCAGTTTCGAAGCAAGTCGGAACGAGACAATTGGCTCCGAAAGGAGATAGATGACCTCAACATGACATTAGGCACACAGAAGGCGACACGTCTCGATGCTGACGAGCAAGTTAACAATATACAAATAACCATTCAGGAGTTAGAGGAGGAAATCGAGACTCTGCGGCAGAAGAATGGGGCATTCGGGAGCGACCGGGCTGCCCTCGCTGAAGAGTATAATAAGGCCAAGGATGTGGTTCACAAACTACAAGAGGAGATAAAGCGGCTTCGCAAGAAGGACGATACCTTGGACAAAGAACGGCTAGATGCAGAAGAAGATATGCTCAAGGCCGAGAATGTTCTCAGAAAGAGTATGGACTCCAACACCTGGCTGGGTTTGGAAACGATCCGCCGGCTCAAGCAGAAGCATGATATCCCTGGGGCTTACGGTACACTGGCAGAGCTGCTGAAGGTTGATGAAGCATACCGTCTGCCTGTGGAACAGGTTGCAGGTGCTAGCTTGTTTCACTACGTCGTGGATAATGATGAAACTGCTACATTTTTAGTCAAGGCCTTGCAGAAGCAATCTGGGGGCCGAATTACATTTATGCCACTCTCGAGATTGCAGCCGAAAGCAGCAAAGCTCCCAAATGCGCAAGATGCCATACCACTACTCAACAAAATCAAATACAACCCCGAATACGAAAAGGCATTCCGTCAAGTTTTTGGTACTACCATCGTTTGCCGTGACCTCACTATCGGCAGCCAATACGCGAAGAGCCACGGGGTCAATGTTGTAACCCTTGAGGGCGATACCACCAACAAGCGTGGTGCTATGACTGGTGGATACATAGATCCCCGGAACTCACGACTTGATGCTTTGCACTCCTTGCAGGAGGCGAGAGAGAGATACGATGCATTAAAAGAGGAGGTATCAGTACTTCAAAGGGAGTTAGAAAAGAAAGACCAAGAGGTCAGCCTTGCACAAGGTGAGGAGCGCAAGGCAGAACAACAACTTCGTCAGATGGACAATAGTCACGGACCTCTTCGCGCAGAGCTGAATGCGAAGAACAGTCAGCTTGCTTTAGCAAGAGACCGTCTTGAGACAGCCATTGGACGGCGGGACCTTGTTGATAAGCATATGAAGGAATTTGGTGATATTCTAAATGCCCATGAAGCGGAACTAGCGTCAGACTTTAAGAAAGCTCTCACAGCTGCCGAGGAGCGGCAATTAGAGGAGTTTAGCTCTCAGGCGCAAGAGCTTCAGAAGGAATGGAATGAGGTCACCGCCAACCGACGAGAGCTAGAGAACCGCAAGAATAAGCATGAGCTTGACCTGCGCACCAACCTCCAGCTAAAACTTGATCAACTGACTAGCCAAGCCATTGAAGGTGCTTCTAGTGGAAGCGACGATTTAAGGGATGCGAAACGGGAGCTAAAGAAGGCGCAAAATGCCACAGCTCTTGTAGAAAGCCAGCTTCAGGAGAATGACAAGCAATTAGATTCCACAGAGTCCAGAGTCGCGCATCTAGAAAAGCAAAGGAGCCAAAAGGAGGAAGAACTACAAGAGATCGCAAGAGAGATCGCAAAACAGCAAAAGAAGATTGACCGTAATATTCAGAAGAAAGCACTATTGACAGCGCGAGCAGCCGAATGTGCAAAGAACATTCGCGACTTGGGAATCGTGCCTGACGATGCCTTCAAATACGAACGCTTCGATGCCAAGACTGTAGGTTTCAGCCATTATACTCTTCTAGCAGAGATTATATTACTGATATCCAAGGTAGATCAGCAATCGTCTCAAGAAGGTGGCCGACGCTCTTAAAAAGTACAAGCACGTCAACAAGAAGGCTTTAGAGCAATACAACAGCTTTACCGTACAGCAAGAGCAACTCATGAAGCGGCGTGAAGAGCTCGACCAGTCACAGCAATCTATCGAAGAGCTTGTTCAACATCTCGACCAACGTAAAGACGAAGCAATTGAGCGCACATTCAAACAAGTCTCGAAGGAATTTGCAACAATATTCGAACGGCTTGTACCAGCCGGCCATGGTCGCCTAGTCATTCAAAGACGGACAGATAGACGCATGGATCCAGAAGAGTCGGAGGATGAACACCGGAGCAGTGTAGAGAACTATACAGGTGTCGGTATCAGCGTCTCATTCAACTCCAAGGTAGCCGATGAGCAACAACGTATTCAGCAGCTGTCTGGTGGTCAAAAGAGTAAGTGGTCATGAAGTTATCTAATTTGCATTAGTTCGATGAAGCTGACCATTGCCAGGTCTCTGTGCCCTTTGCCTGATCTTTGCCCTTCAGCAAACGGAATCCAGCCCGATGGTTATCTTCGACGAAGTTGATGCCAACCTCGATGCACAGTACCGTACCGCAGTAGCTGGTCTTCTGCAATCTATCTCAGATACTGCAGGAACACAGTTCATCTGCACTACTTTCCGACCTGAAATTGTGCATGTGGCTGATAAGTGCTATGGCGTCTTGTTTAGGAACAAGAACAGTACCATCAACTGCGTTAGCACAGAACAGGCCCTAGACTTTGTGGAGGGCCAGGCACCAAAATAGAGAAGGATTACCACGCGCGCGCGCGCGTGTGTGTGTGTGTGTGTGCAGAGCATGTTTCTTTGGGGCGATGGAGTTGCAATGGTGGTTACCCTTTGTTGTATTATTTGATAAAGGCTTTCGCTAAGCGATGAAGGCAGGCAAGCTTGGCTTTACGACTGCATATAGCTCACGTTGTTACTGATGTTTATGAGACCGCGTTACAATCGGGTACCTAATTTCCCTTCATCGATTACTCATGTCAAAGCGTTCGCAAGATTTTTCTTGTTGGTACTTGGCATATTCTGGAAGCTAGACCAAAACGCGGACTCATGAATGACATACGCCATAATGGTAGTAAATAGGATTCGCGCATTCTAGGTTCCATTGTGAGACCTGTATGCTTTGGGTTTTATATATAAAAGTGGCCAGTCAATGTACCCAACAACTTTAGGCAAAGGCTGCCTCTCTATGAAGCCTCAAGGAGTGGCTGCTTCCCAGAACAGGTGAATTCTCTTTCGCTCTATCCTCGTTCTCTAACGACTCAATTAAATCACACATAGTTATCAAGAATATATTGTACCTGTCAAAGCTACACAAATAGCAAACAACTTGAGATAACATAAGTCTCCAAAGTGCTCTTGTGCAACTTGTCCGAAATTCCATTTCTACTCATATTTTCATATAGAAAGGCACTTAGTTGTATACTCGTTTGCTAAGCCAGCAAGTCCCATCAACAACACAAATAGTCCCAGTCATATTCGCCCCCCAATGCAATACTACCGAGCGACCATGTCACCTCCCAGTGCAGCACAACGTATAGCCGCGCCTCCCACCCATACTCGCCAGGACCTCCGGGGAGTGCGGCGAGATAGAAGAAGCCGACAAACACAATCTCGCTATTCTCGAGGTCCGGGGCTTCCGCACCACGGCCACGGGCCACGAGCTCTACCGTCTCGCCACGTCGGCACTCAACAACTTCTTTCCCAGCGCCCTTGTCGAGCACGCAACACGCGGCCGCGGCCCCTTCATCCCTGTCAACGGCGCGCAGCACGCCACGGCCTCCTTCGAGCCTTTCTACTTCTTCTTCTACGGCTCGCTGCAGGTCCCCAACGTCCTAAAGCGCATCTGCGATCTCGAGGGAGACGTCTACGACGCCAATCCCCTACGCGGCGACGCGAAGATTGGGGGATGGAGAATCAAGATGTGGGGTCCGTTTCCGGCGCTCGTGCCCACGAGTCAATACCACGAGCTCGTGAAGGGCATGGCGTGGAAATGCGAGGATCCGCGGCACGTCGCGAAACTGTGCATGTACGAGACGAATGCGTATCGCATGGCCTATTGCACTATCACCGTCCCTACTGCCGATGGCAGAGAGGTCGAGACTATTGAGAATGCGCGCACGTTTGTGTCCACGCTCGATCAGGAGCTTGATGAGGGAGAGTTTGACCTGGATCAATATAAGAAGGGTCGCTATTGGGATTGAATACGTGTTTTAATTTTCTATTCTTTTATCCCGGCTGATTGGTTTGGGAAGAAAAGTGCCACAACGAAGAGGCGTGCGTGAGTGATGTCTTGGACTAACGTCCGAGTAGGATTGAGAAGAGGGAAGAGATGAATAGCTCATAGTCAGTCCATGAGAACTTGGAGACGTAGTGGCTATCGACCTGACCAAATAAGACTTATTGTCACCCCCTCGTGATCAGGTTCTAGTTTATTTGCGCGAAAATGGTCGATGCTAGAAGGCGAATTGAATGTATTTAATAAAATGCAAGTCTATAGTGTAATGAGCCTCCAGTGAACCTATGACGCCAGATATAAATCAATCCATGTATCCGAGCCAGTCCTTCCGTCCATGTTTAATGTTATACAAGTCTCTTTGCAGAAAACCTCTAACCCTTTCCGTTCTTCCGGTATTCATTGTTACAGTCTAATTCGATATCCCCCTCAACCTCTCATATTTCCATCGTCTATAATAGCTGGACACAATCCTCCAGCTTTCGGTAATTTATTTCCATCGATGTAGAATAAAACCAGGGAGGCGCTAGGTGCTGTCTCCTAGACAAGTTGTTCGCTCTCATCTGAGATGTGGTGGTCAGAAGACTAGGAGAGTTTGGTGATTGCAAGGGAATAACTCACGATGATGATGTTGTTGGCGGTGGTGTTGGCGTGGGAGCCGGTGATGATTCTGTTTTGACAGTCGTCGAAGACCCTGAGGTGTTGCTCCCTTGTCCCTGACCCTGGGTGCCGCCGCCTGTCATGGCGACTGATACCGCTGCTAGAATCACGACCATGGTGAGGTGTTTGTATGGATGGTTCTTCTGTGAGAACTATATCGAAGAGACTAGAGTGTGAAAAGAGCTTGATGAAGCTGGACTGGACGAGATTGCTGACGAGCTTTCTGCTATAACCCAAGGCTCCCGGGCTCATCGAACACTTTATATATAGAGATACCAAACCGTAGTCTCTTCGCTTTCGTTTTCGAGTCTATGACCATGTCTCATGATTACACAAATAGGCTGCAAACAGGCTCCAACTCTCATTCAGTCATACTGTCAGATTAATGAGGATGATAGGGATGTCAACACGACCCCGAAGCGTGTTCTAAGATCCTACCCAGCGCAATGCTGCCTGAAGCGGCACTACGATGTTGTCACCTATTACCACTACTATTAGCAACCCCCCACAGACGTCACATCGAGCCCGCGATGAGGATTCTAGTTCAAGTAGCCTTTCATCCTAACCAGCTAGCTTTTGGCCATAGTAAGTTAAATTTTGACGACGGCGGCAGGAAAAAAAAGGGCCTTTTCCACCTGTGGCACAGGCTCCTTTCGCGTCGAGCTTGCCGTCGGCCGACAAGGTGAGGACCTAAGCGAATAAGAGGTTGCGAGAAGGTCGTCCCGGGCGCGCGGTAGTCCCGCGACCACTTAACGCAGACCTCGCCGATCACACCTCCGTAAGGCTGAGCCCGTCCAAAGCAGGGACCTTTTGCCGAGCTTCGGGGGTGCCCCGATGGCTGAGCACGATTGATGCGCGAAGATGCGCGATGATGCTAAGCCGGTTGTGGTAGTACCAGGTATCTTGCTCGGCCTTAGGTAAGCTCCTTCGTTTTCCTCATCGGGGCAGGTTTTTCCTGTTTGAGCCAATCGGTGTATCCTTTGCCCAGTCTCGGACAAAACGGGGCCCGAGTTAAACTACGCTATCGCGAATACTTGGTCATCTACAGGTAGGTAGCCTCTCAGCTGCCTCGGAACGCCACGAACACACAGTCTTAGTATGCCTTGGCGCTATTTTGGTGGAGGCATTCCTTTATATATAGGTATCGAAAGACTAAGCTCAGACATTCTTCATGTCCTCCCTGCGGTACGTTTAACACTAGAGTTTCTCCATACGGCGTATAAAGCCCTTTTATTTCTCATTAGAGCGCGAATCTAGGGCGCGAGCTTGCTCCATACTACTACTAATACTACTATTGCTGCTATTGCGACTACTATACTATAGTGCTACTACTGTCCCTCTGCATCCCGCCGCCGCATCCTTCCCACAATCCCTACTACCTAGGTACCTACCATCGTCCCGTCTGGGCTTGATTTCATTGGACGACTGGCTTATAGTATTGCAGGGAATGGTAAACTCTATCCCAACAACCAGGAGAACCAGAGGCTACTTGATTAGGGAGGTAACACCGTGGGGAATACCTTCTCCAGCGCCAGCCACAGCGGCACAATACTGCAGTGTAACCTTCAAGGGCCCGTTGACATAGTTCTGCCTATTCTATTAATGTTTTTTAAGACGATTGAAACGTACTGGTCAAATTAACACAGATATTGTTCGGCTGGAACGCCGGTGTAACTTGATACATGCACAAACGCGCCCCCAATCCCCGATGATGGGTGTCGACAATGTGGGTAGGACCGCATCGTGTGGAGTCAATGTGAGGTTGCGCATAAGCACTCGACTCACGTTCAAGGTTGTATGTGTCTAAGTCACAGCATATTATAGGCCCAAGTTTCATCTAAGCGACACGCAAAAATCAGACTCATCTCACTGTAATGTGGGTGGCTGTTATCTCATCAGAAACATACTGTTGCGCGTGTAAGCTGCTTCTCGAGTCGAAATAGCTAATTAAACTGCAAAAAATTGCCAGGGTTGAAACCCAGGACGGTGGCGGATCCCATAATCCGCGTTATATGAGATCAACCTCACAAGTTCGTTCTATAGCCTCCAATGTGCCTATCAGCTGAGATGTTGGGGCTGAAGTTCTGGCCATGATCGTCATGGGCGCACAACAGACTCGTCATACCGTGATGCCGGCAAATGGGACGGTTTGTGTGCGACAACGATGCCTTCGTTCTCACTTGGTAGCGGAAACAACACCACGATTCGTCAATACATGACTCAATACAAACCTAACAATGCCTAAGAGCAGCATGTTCATCTCTTGTGTCTGAAATGGGCTAATTATTGTGGTTAGCTCCAGCCTGATTTGGAAACATCGGGAATTACCTGCCTAGAGATGATGCAGACCAGTGATGAGAGGCTTAGAAATATTGTTTCTATAAATGTATCCTCTTCCGCCGATATCATCATTAGCAATTCGCGTCGACTTTCCGTTCTGCAGGCCACTCCACGTGTCCGCCTTGCATCCCACGTAGAAGATCATATCAACGATGGATCGAAAGTGGGAATCCCTTCGTTAGCATTTTGTATTTTTAGTAGTAGAGAAGATGTGCTGCTCGGCTCTCTCGGCCCGATCCGACGATAAATGAGAGTGTGCACAAACCAAGGCGAGGCAAGAATGAGGATATCTTGAAGGAAGAGGAAGCTGAGCCACAAGTCGAGGAAGTAGATGCAAGTCATCATATTATTTCACCTCCAGACTGGCTCGGAGTTTTCCAAGGCAAATTGGTCAGCAGCGTCTACCTACAGTAAGAGGGGGTGCTAGGTGAGGTAAGACTAAACGGGCGCCTACAGCGTCTACCTAGGTACTGTACCTGCCGCAGCTCTATCGATAGCTCAAGGGCTCACAGCGGGGTCGCTGGATTGGAAGGGGTAACATTAAGGTACCCCCCACGCCAACAACCCCGCAGAACAACGGTTACTCAACCTGGCTGGTAGGTTACCTACCTACCCGTAAGGTTAGTCCACCTAGGTATGTCTAGAATATGCCAGAACAATGCGATAGACAATCCAGCATTCCCCTACTTGCACATCATTTACCATTTTCGCGAGAGCTTGCTAGTCTACGAAAACCTGTTTCGACACGAGTGTTCTCTTTTCTCTCGTTAGCTTCCTAATACGACCGTCCAGCACAAGCTAAAATGCCTGTAGACTACAGCAAGTGGGTGAGTGTTTGGGCGAATCGTTGCTTTGCGCTGATTCGTTCCATGTGTGAAACCGCGAGGTCTGCTAATCATTGTCTTCATAGGACAACCTGGAGCTCAGTGATGACTCCGACATCGAAGTTCATCCCAACGTTGACAAACGGTCCTTCATTCGCGCCAAACAGAACCAGATCCATGCCGAGCGCCAACAGCGCCGACTCCAGATCGAGACTCTTAAATACGAACGTATAATCAACGATGGCCTGATAAAGCGCATATCTACGCTGCTAGCTGCGCTTAAAGCCAATGCCGTCGAGGCTCAAACCAACGAAGCAGAGGTGGCTTTCCGGGCCGTCATGGAATCTGCTGGTAGTCCCGACGACGACAAAGTACCTACGCCCCCGGAAGGTGTCCACAGCAATATCGGCGAGTCGCCTACATATACAAAGATGATGGCGGTATTATTGGACCAGGTCAATACTACGCTCAACGAGAAGAAGCCCGAGAGTCGCTACACTGCCATGGTCGAAGAGATAGAGGACCATCTGAACAAGGTGCAGGATCTACAGAGGCAACTCTTGGAAAAACTAGCAGAACTAGAGAAGGACGAGAGCCGTAAGATTACAAGCGAGAGCATCCACACAGGTTTCGATAGCTCCTACGTCGCAAAGTCTACACCGTCCTCATCAGGGGAGAAGAAGGACGACAGCAAAGTCGAGCTCTTGAATCCTAATTTCTCAGCAAGCAAGCCTGGGGAATCAAAAGGAACATCAGCAGCCGACGTTGAAGACGATGACGCTGAGATTGAGGCTTCTCCCGATGCCCGCAAGTTTGCAGAGATTAAGGCCAGCGAGTACCGCGAAAGCCATGCATTTATCACGTCACACCCCCATATCTTGTCTGAAAAGGAGACCGACGGCATCCTTGTTATGGCTTTTGACGCACAACTGCAGAACAAGGATGATATCGCACGAAACTATATCCACCAAGCGCTATTACTCCAATATTGCCGTTCTCTTGGCAGGGATGGCGTTTCGTTATTCTTCAAGCGCATCACCACAAGGGGCCACCAAGCCCAAGATGTGTTCTACAAAGATGTACAGGATACGTACTTCCGTATCAAGAGCCGGACGGCAGAGATCAACGCACAGCGGGCTGCCGAAGGTGAGTCCGGCGATGTGGAGCAGATCCAGCTCCATGCAGTAGAACCAGGCACGGAGATCAAGATCCGAATCCCTGCCGAGAACAGCGAAGAAGAGAAGCACGGACGCGAAATCTTTGAAGGGTTTGCACCGGATATGCGGAAAGCCCTGGAGTCTGGCAGTCTGGACAAGGTCAACGAGGTTCTTGGGAAAATGAAGGTTCCCGAGGCCGAGGAGGTTGTTGGTCTCTTGAGCGAGGTAAGATCTTCTTTTATGGCGTCAAACAATATGATGATTCGCTAACCATCTTTGTAGGCCGGCATCCTCAGTCTAGAAGAGCAGATCATAGACGCTACGACTGAGGAAGGCAAGCAGAAGGTCAAGGAACTGGAGGAAAAGGCCGCGCTGGAATCATACGCAGACGACCCTGAGTGATAGTGCACAATGGCTTGGTGACACTGCATCTAAAAGTAATTTTTGTTTTGTGGCGTTTCGATCTGTCCTTGTACTAATGATTGTGGTCAGAGGAGGCGACAGTACTGTATGTAGACATGAATACCCCAAAGTATAGTTTCAGCTGATTTGCCCAACTGCTTTGAACCGACTGCTACACGTACAACTGGTGAGTATAAATAGTAAGCGTAGGTACTGTCTGCCACTGGGTGGTCTGTGTTGCTGAGTGAGTGCGATGAGCCTCTTGGCTCGTTTATCGTTCCCCTAATAAAGGAAGATTACCCAATCTCCAGTTTTGGTAAAAGGGGCTGTGCGTGGCTGTACTGTGAAAATTCCAGCCGCACCTCGTGTCTCCTGTTCCCTCACTAAGTGATACCAGCTATGACAATCACGGGTTTCTAAGGAGCAATGAACACTAATGCTACGTCGTACTACTTGGTATGTAGAATATGCGATCGGAGCGCTAGGTAAAGAATTATTACACTATCAAATCAGGGGAGATGAATCGCTGGAGCTTTTTGAAACCCCCTTCAATATCATTGTTAGGGAAGTTGGCATCACGAACACTAGGTGTTCTGGAATATTCAAGTTCAGCATGGGCTCGCGGCAAGCCGCTTCTGAATGTCTACCTAGGTCTCTCTTGACTCTCTGTACCACCCCTCAGCCGCACTTCCAGTTACTCAAATGCTCGACGGCTCGATCACCGCGCACCTTCATCTGCATCTCAATGTCTAGTAGAAGTACTAAGCCACCCGCGGTTCATTCTGCAATGGTGGGCTTTCTGGCGGCGTAGTAATGACTGCCGAAAAAGGCGCCGGTATTCTACAAACGCAGCTTCGGTGATGAGACGCTCGAATTCACCTATGGAGATATCGTAGCCCGCACCGTCCATTACGCCATTACGCGGCGCTTGAGTCGTGTGGAAGATCAGAGCTCGTGTGCCTTTGCCAACACCTGATAGTTCTGAATGACGACAAACCAGCGATTTTAAAGTAAGGTTGCTTTTGATGGCAGTCTTGGTCCCGGTCTCTGGCTTCAGGAGCCATAACTGCACGGTAAAGCTGAGTTTACTAGGTTAGAGTAGAACATTTTGTTGCTTGCGCACAGATTTTAATCATCGTGAAGGGGCGGCTTACACATAGGGCACAGTGATGCTGTACTGTACAGTTAGCGGGAAGTTAAGTATAGAGGCGGCGACTGCGCCTCTCCACGTCAGCCTCAGCGCGTCCCAAGAGACTGCCAGAGACAACTAAAGTTGCTTGAAACAGATCAAGGCGCAGATCTACGCAGGCGGAACGCGCGTTTCCTCCCTAGCCTCTGCCCGTAATAGGTTAGGCCCGCCCAGGTTCTGGCCCTCTGCTGGTCCCCTGAAGATCGCCATTCGCAGGGACAAGGCCGTCGTCCCAACCTCACGCAACAGCACGACAACAGGTGTTTTAGGTGTGGCGGATCAACATTACGTACCATGTTTTCGTATTCAACGTGTACAGACTATGCACCGCACCGCACAGTACAGTTTACAACCCAGATGGCAGACGCTCACCTCAGCCCTTTCTAGCTATGGTTAAAACTAGAATGGCGCTCGCTCGTGGTGAGTTTACAAAGTTAGGTTGTTTCTTCCGTTTCTCTCGTTTAATTATTTATTTACTTTGCGTCTTTCTTTCGTCTCTCTTATCTACAACAACTGAAAGTAAGCCTGTGCCAACGGGTAATTGCGTTATAACTACCTGCCTGTGTTTCCAACTCCTTATTCAATTGCCTCGGCCGAGATGATCCCACCGGTATGTAAATACGTAACAGCTTTGGCGGCTCTGGCAACCATCGCCTATTCTTCACCACAAGTACCACAAGGCAATAATGCCTTATCCACAGTATCGACGGCAACGCCTGTCGCCACGGCGCAAGCTGCATCAACATCAACATCAACATCGACATCGACGACGCCAGTCGCTTGCAACAACTCTCCAGATCTCTGTAGCCAATCCTACAGCAACATCACTCACATGGGCGCACATGACTCCGCTTTCCTGAGGGACGCGAGCACCTCGAACTCGATAGCCGGGAACCAATACTTCAACGCAACCGTTGCCCTGGACGCTGGTATACGTTTGCTTCAGGCCCAGGTTCACGACCAGAATGGGACCATTGAGCTGTGCCACACGCTGTGCAGCCTGCTTGATGCTGGTCCTCTACAGGATTGGCTCGGGGACATCAAAACATGGATGGACAACAACCCCAACGAAGTAGTGACACTCTTGATCGTAAACTCAGATGGTTTCGAGGTGGATGAGTTTGGGTCGGTATTCGAGGCGTCGGGTATCTCAGAGTATGGATACACGCCGTCCGGGAGTGGATGGCCAACACTACAGTCCATGATCGACGCTAATACCCGCCTGGTGACTTTCATCGCGTCCGTCGACGCCAGTAGCACGTACTCATACCTGCTCCCCGAGTTCGACTACGTGTTCGAGACTCCGTACGAGATTACATCTCTCTCAGGCTTCAACTGCACGTTGGACCGCCCATCCACGCAGTCGTCGGCAGCTTCCGCCATCTCCGCAGGCCTGCTACCGCTAATGAACCATTTCGCCTATAAGGACCTGGGCTCCTCTATCATGATTCCAGATGTCGATGACATCGCGACTACGAATAGCCCGTCCACGTCGACCACTGGCGCCCTGGGTCTGCATGCCCAGACATGTAATTCTGAATGGGGCTACAAACCGACATTCGTGCTGGTGGATTTCTTTAACGAGGGACCTTCCATCAAGACTGCTGATGTAATGAACGGCATCACAGACGCCGTCGGACGCAAGAATAGCAGCTCGACCGATGATGCGGATACCACAGCTAGTGAGGCGAAGCGCGGGCGCGGTGCCGCTGGTATCACGGGAGCTCTAGTAGCATTTCTTGTGGCAGCCTTAGTACTTGCCTAGGTTGGCGGGTGGTTTCGCCACACTGCCTTCTACCCGTCTCATTTATTCCAGCATGAGATAGCATGGTGGTGGTTCATTATCTTCTAGTAAGGCATTATTCCATTTATAAAGGTCAAGGTTGCATAGCGAGGGCGTTTTATCTTTGGTGTGGATTTATACCGGTGTGAGCTTATCGCCGGGCTCAAAATTATGGAACATTGTTTGATTATAATACATGGAAAGAATTATATACATGCTCCGATGTTGTTAATCGGCGAACTATTGGAGCCAGGAACACCTTTGACGACAGCATTGTATCTGTGCTACATTTATTTAGATAGAAATAAAGACGGTATCTTGAAAACACGTTTATCGGCACGCTATTCACGCCTTCAGATATGAGTTGAATGAGTTAATGTCACAGGGTTCTTTTGGCCGATAAGAGTCGTTTCAGGCGCATTGACTATGGCGGGGTTGCGATGGAGCTCCGATACCTTTAACAGCCAGGCCAACTTTCGGACTCATGAAGTATTTAGATTATTGATAACTACGGTACATCATTCTTCTCACCCAATTGAAATATTTCAAATATTCCATATTTCCCTAAAAGTCCGCTGACAAACACACGCACACCAACTATCATAAGCAGTTCAGCATGGAATACACACATGTCGCGACACCCGAGCGGTGCTATGCCGATTTCTGTCTCATCCCAGTACGTTGTTCTGTCTACCTACCTATGTCCATTCCTGCTGCACACCTGATACCTCTCCTCGGTCATGAACGGCGACTGTGACGTCTTTCCGGTCGAGCCTACGATGGCCAAGCCCCGAGTCCCTTGGCGTAGAATTCTGGTTCTGAGTCTTGTTTATAGGTCGGCACCGGCTCCGTGTCCGTCGCGGAGGAGGTAGCGGAGGTCCAGAAACTGCTCAAGGCGAGCGGGCTCGTGTACACGATGCATTCGGCGGGGACGACAGTCGGTGCGTTTATCTTCCCCTCTCTATTATTAACTCTTGATGATTATTCTCTATAACTCTATTCTTTCTAACCATAATGCTAATTAATCAAATCATTCAACGAGAACAGAAGGCTCCTGGGACGAAGTAATGAGAGTAATCGGCCAGGCGCACAGCGTAGTCCACGCGCGAGGCGTGGTAAGAGTGCAGAGTTCGATGCGCGTGGGCACGAGGTTAGTTGTGATATTCTCTCTACCATTCTTCGGTCCGCACTCTTCCTCACTCTGACAATCACTAGGACGGACAAGAAGCAGACGGCTCAGGATAAGGTGAAGCGCGTAGAGGACATACTATCGAAGACGACTTCGTGATGTGGAGTTAACTGTCCCACTTCACGGCCAGGTTCCGATGGTGACGATGACCAATGGCATCTTGGCGAAGAGACATAAGCATCATAAGGAAAGTACATTTTGAATAACGCATCTCCCAATTGAGTTGGCCACTTTTGCCTGGCAGTACCCTGTAGCGTATTTTATATGGCAGGGGTACTTCTACCAACCTTTTACTTATCTTTAAATAACTTTGCCAATATTATAACTACTCTGTTAATATTAGCAAAGTTATTAAGATTTTTAAATGTGGATTTTATATGGGAAACCAGGGTGGCCAACTCAATTGGGAGATGCGTTAAGTGATTTTCATATATTAACATGGCCAAAATCCTAATATGCCTGGCCGCTTTTTAAGTAGTTACAAATACAATGTGCCGTTTGAACCCTTTAGAGCTTTTATCATGCATTACCCAGGAAGCAGTCCCCTTTAATTATCCCCGTCCTAGACCACCAGGCCGCTGCTCAGATTCCCCTAGATAATTTGTAGCCTAGAAGTAAGAAAGCATATTCGACCAGTGCTATGGTTCGGCTAACCGCGCACGGTTTGCTTCTTGGCCTGTTTACGCAATTCCTTCTCCTTCTCCTTCTCAAGGTATTTCTTCTGAGCCTTGGCGTCAAGAGCATTGAGCTCAGCATCACGCTTAGCCTTCCGAGCCTTGTCACGCTCTAGAGCACGCTCCTCAGCCTTTTCCTCATCGGCGAGTTTCTGGATCTGCTTAATGTTCTCTTCGCGTACACTCTTAACCTTGCGTAAGACTTCGTTTCGGAAGTGAGCGACGGTCGCTAATTGATCGGGTAGCCGAACAAAGTATGAGAACAGAGGGAGGAGGTTCTCATAGTCATTGGAGGACGGGAGACGGTACCGAAGGAAAATGCGCTTGCGGGGAACGGCCTCCTCTAGGCTATCACACAGTTAGCATGCGGGTTATAGAGATGAATTCAGTCCAATTTGAATCGATAAACTTACGTCTTGGGCTTCTCCACGGGCTGGTCAGTGATGATGAGGTAGTCAAAAAGATCTCCCGCCTTGTTAACTGCCTCAACTAGTTCATTAGTCAAGAGAGCCGAGGTAACTTCGGCGCTCTCGCTCATGACCGTGACCCAATTAGGCAACTTAGGGTGATCCTTGGTGAAGGTGATGGAAACATCATAGCGCTCCTCTCGCAGTTCCTTCATCTTGTTCTTGTTTACGATGGCCCAGACAAAGCTATCATAAGAGCTCTTCGAGTCCTTGCTCCGAAGTTCGGTGGCGCCAGGGACGCCAGGGACAATCTGAGCCTCCCTTCCATCAAAGGGGTAGATGGTGGCACCCACAGAGTCTTCGGGCATCGGGTAAGTCTCAAATAGAAAGCCGATAACGAATTCGGGGAAAAGAACCAGAGGGTTGAAGCGCTTCATCAGCGACAGCTTGACATCCATGAATGCGACATTCTGTCGACCAGTCGCATACGAGGCATATTCAAACAAGCTCTTCTCCTTCAATAGCTTATCAGACTCGTCGACCGAAATGGACAATCTACCGGTACCAACAAGGGCGAACTCGCTAGTTAGAAGGGGAGTATGAGCCTTGGCCCATGCCTTTGCCTTGGCACGGTTCAGTCGCGAGCCAATGAAGTGCAGAGTGCAGATGACGGCGATAACGGACAGAATGAGACCCTCGGTGCGGAACTCGCTCAGAGTATGGCGCTCGTGTACGTTGTACCATTTCGTGTAAGGGCGCGCGGTAGGGACAGGTCCACTGTTGGTGAGACTTCCAGCGCCAGTTTGGAAAGGCAGAGGAGCGGGTTCAGGCGCTTTCGCGAAGTCGGCGAAGTCTGGAATTCCTCCTGTTAGTATAGGTCTCCCCTCCCCTAATAGCCTTCACAAATAAGCGTAAAAGCTCAATTATCGATGGAAAGCAGTTATCCGCGCAGGCGGAATATCGGAATGTCAAATGAGACGTATGTTCGCGGTGGTGAGGCAGGAGTCGCGAGAGCACATACCAGAATCAGACTGGGCGGCCGCAGGGGTTGCTGCGGGCTTATTTCCCCCGAGCATATTCTTGAGGAAGTCGGCCATCTTCGCGGACTGCGCCAATTGCTTGCGCAATAAGGTAAGGGAGGAGGTGAGAGAGGGGAAAGGAGTCGTCGATAAATCAAAATCGCCTCCAATGGGGAGAAGCGTAAGGAATCAAGAGCTGACCAAAGATGGACCCGAGAGTTGGGGTCCAGCGTTGCGACAGCTCCACCCTTGCAGCACAGCACTGGCTGGTTCGGGGGGTTTTGTGTCTATTAAGGTACGTACCCAGCTGATGAGGCTAAGTTAGGGGGAGACACCCAGCTGTTGTGGCGCTTCACCTACCAGCTGAAGTAGGTTGTGTGGCGCAGCATGTACCCATGACCATGAACCTTGTTGCTGGGGCGTCGCTGGGCTTATGTTTGAACGTAAACAAACCTTGGGTTTCTAAATTACATCTACCTTCATGTAACAGCTTGCGAGAGAACAATGTGGGAAACTGCGCTTGGCCTTTCAAACTACACGTAAATATGTCGAAACAAAATGCTAGGGGATATGGAAAACGGAGCAAGAAGCCTCAAGCTTCTGGGCGCTTGTTTGTCGAGCTACCTCAGACCCCCATGCGGACAATAAAGACGGCGCTTGAGAACAAGAACATCTCTGATGACGACGAATTGGTCGCAGCATTAACACACAATCTTACGGTAATAAAAATCCAGGATGAGAATCAAGAACCCACAGATCACCACTCACCTTATCGGAGGAGAACAAGACAGTCTGTTTTGTTAGATTCCCCGGAGACCAAAGCCATTAAACCCATAACTCCATCCAAGTCTCGGCTCACGCCACCAGATTCCGACATCTCGGAAGAAAATATCAGCTCCCTATCATTCTTCTCGGATGACTTAAAGGAGCTGCAGGTCCTTTCCTGGGCGGAAGTTTGCCCTCCCGGGGACAGTATCGTTAAGATAGCAGAAGCCTCCTATGCAGAAGTCTACCGCGTTACAAACGAACGAGGTACATCAATTATAAAAGTGATACGGATGAAATCGCCAATAAAGTCGCAGACAAAGACGCAGCAGAACTCGGGACTTGTGGACGAAGAGCCCCACGCCGACTCCGACCTACAAGGCGAGCTGCAGATATCTGAAATGGTGGCCGATATCCCCGGATTCGTGGTCTACAAAGAGCGATATATAGTTCAAGGGAAGGCATGTCGGGAGCTTTTGGCAACCCATCAGACCTTTCACAAGAAACTCAAGAGACAGGATCCCGATCGTTTACAGTTCTATCCATCACCCAGTCGATATCTCGACGACACGAAGTTTCTCGTCGTCGAGTTGGGGGATGCCGGTGAAGCACTTGAGGACTTCAATCTCGCGACAGCCGATCAACTGTGGGATATCTTCTTCCATGTTGCCATTGCGCTAGCGCGTGCAGAGGCTAAGATAGGTTTCGAGGTACGTCTTCTTCAAAAAGCCATGCTACAAATATACAACTGGACTATATGCTAATAAACCTAGCATCGAGATCTTCACGAGGGAAACCTCTGTATTCGAAAAGTAGGCGAACCTATCGCAAAGGACGAACGGGGTCGGAAGGGCTATTTTGGCTTTTCAGGCCTTGAGATTACCATTCTAGATTACGGCCTCTCAAGAGCCCAAGCTGATTTCGACGTGGTGCCCGTGGCTTACGACTTGGAGCGCGATCTCAGCATCTTCACAAGTGAACACGCAGCCCAGTGCCGTGTCTATCGACAAATGAGATCATTCTTGCTCAGAGGGGACCGTGTATGCCTTCCACCAGGAGACCATAATGAACCCTATGCAGTGGGGATTGATGGCCCGCTTAACTGGGCCATCTACGAGCCGTACACAAATGTTTTGTGGCTCGCATATCTGTACGAATGGATGACGGGACATTTCCGTGGAGCTAAGAAGGAGCTCAATTCATTTAAACGGGCGACGAAGGAGTTCTGGTCGTACCTTGATCCAGAAGCTGACGAGGACACACCCGGTTTCGAAAGTGCAAGTGATATTTTGCGTTATACCGTCGAGATAGGCTGGCTGAATGAAGACCAACTAATCAGCGGTAGAGACGAGGTCGAGAAGTCGATATTATCGATTCTAACCCTTGAAGATGCGGAAGATGGTGTTGCAGATCGATCGGGACGGCGGTCGCCACGCAGATGCCGGCCACAGGGTATCTAAATCCGAAGACATTGTACTATAGTATACCAATTTGTTTCACCGAGTGCATGGGATTATAGCGAGCGGGTTCAGTTATTGGACTAATTTCATCCATGGGGCGCACTTGTACACATAGATATCCAGAGTTTTCGGTCGAGGAGCATTTACAGGTTCGAACAACAAATTTGAGTCATTGGGTAACGATAGACCAATACCAGGCACTCTCATAAGCCTTGATCTCAAACATCAACTATATTTCTTTTCTTAGGTGCTTTTCCTACGTGTCGAGCCCCCTTTTCCTGGCCCGACTTGAACGGGAATGGCACTGGGAACAACAGAATCAAGATTGCAACCTACAACTAGCAACAGAACTGGAGTAATTCGGCTAGTCGGAATCACTTTTGCATAGCCTATTGTAGTATCGTGGGTTTATAGCGGTGGACAGTGACCGAATAACTCAAAGCGTACACACGTCACAAAGAGGGGGCAGCAAGACCCATGACGAAGACTTTCACTGACGCCACTATTTAATAAGTCAAGTATCATACAAATTAACGTAGGGTAGCCTTGGAGAAAATAAATTCCTTGACACACCCCGCAATAGTGCATAACGTAATCCCGAAATTAATAATTTTCCACTCCATACCAAGCCCATCACGCACAATGCAACCTTGGCAGCTCCAAGGCATATTGTGCATGAGCAGTGCAGTGCCCAGCGGATTGGACGGTTTTAGGGTCAGGGCATGGTGAATGGACAACCGACTTGGCGGAAGGTGGGCGGCTAAGAAAACTACCGGCGCAGATCGTGGGATATCTGGCCCGCCAAGGTCGGTGGAATTACCGTTACCATGCACGGGTTAGTCACCGTCACATGGGTTTCGTCGCTGCGCGGATAACGTCCGCACGAACATATCTGTTGTGGAGTCTAGACCTGCTCTGGACTACATATATGCGACGCTCGAGCGAACTACGCAGTGTAGGTTGGTGGTTGACGTTCTACGTCGGAGTATCAAGGCACTCAGATCTCCGAATGATCTTATCATCATTATTGCTATTATAGGTAGTCGGGGGCTTTGTATGCCCCTCTCGCAAGCAAGGGGATAGATAGGTCGGGGGAGACCTGGGAACGAACAGGGGGTACGGAACCAACCGCATCACGCATCACACAAGTTTGAATGCTCGTGGTGTACATAGAAGCACAAGCAGATTGCCAAATAGAGTCATGTCGCTATCTCCCCATTACTCTGTCCATCCTCCGCGTACGACGGCATGTCCATGTAGGCGACATTCTCGCGAATCTGGGCCTGAGTAATCGAACCGTCTTCATTGAGCAGGTCTACTTGGCTGGATACCTAGTGACTGCGAGATCCACCATGAATACCAAGTACCGTATACCGTGTAATAGTAGTACAATGACCGACCTACGCTTCTATTTCTGCGTGAACAGTACATTGAACCACCTGCCCAGCTTAGTTAGATAAGGCTATCTGCCTACTCATGTGTTCCATGAGCTCATAGGCTGTTCACAAGTGGAAGTTGGGCGGCTCAATGATTCGCGCCTTGTCCCGCCAACCCGGTAGGAGTCGTGTCGTATGTTGCGATCGTTGGGCTGCCAATCAATATCTGATGACGGATTTTGATGGCGGATGTGATTGGGGAGGTGTGACAGCCGTGCAGGAGACGTACTGCCAAGAAGGGAGCAGAACATGCAGTTAGCATCACAGAGCGTAGGCTCGACCTCTCATGCCGCTCCTCGCTTGCTTCATCGGAGCACCAAATTCAACGTCAATCCACAACTAGGCTGGGCAATGTGCACTACTACTCAGTAGCTTGGCATTACCGGGGCAAACAAGTCTGTTTATAACAAGGACCGGGATTGCCACGGCAGACCAGGGTATAGGATTGCCCTGTAGGGAGGCGGCAACGACATCTTGTTGTCATGAAAGGCGCCGGCGCGGAGCCATACAATCAGATCAGTACCATGAACGCCTTTCCTTCTTTCTGGAGCCCGTCCGCGATAGCCTGTGCGTGCGGCCGCACGACTCTTCCGATGCTCGACCCATCTTACTCGATTGAACGAGGTCATACGAGTCCACTCCCGTGCCGTAGTACATTGATGAGGTTTATCGGCACGTTTTCAATTTACTAAGTATGCCCGATGTTGCCAGACACCAGCAATTTCGCGCCATAGGTATCTATCCGCTTTACCGTGTGCCTATATCAAAATGTGATATGTCACAGAGCCGTTTGGATGAAGGTATACTACTGCAATCAGGGTCTTCCCAATACAGCCCAGCCAGCTCGAGTGCCGTAAAAGTGCCAGCGAGGCACAGTAGGAATTCCGCGACAGTATGGTGGAGTCAAAAGCACGACATTGTTATCAACCACCAGTAAAAGAATGAAAGCCTCTCCCTGGACTCGAGGTTGACGCCAATCAAGCTTCTTTCTGGGGAAAAGCCATGCTAACCACAGTATCCACTTCATAGAAAACCTTGTGTGAGTTAAGGTACCTCCTACTGTGGCTCTGTCACTATTACGCGGAAGCTAATCCTCTCTGCATTCAGATATATAAACACAAGAATGTTTCCCTCCACTAATAACTTGCCTCTGAAACTTTGCCGACTTCACCTGATCTATATTCTCATCATTGGTCAACCCCTAGCCTACCCTCTCTATCCCTAATCGACAACCTCATTTGGCCCCTACCTTCGTGTCAAACAATATGAGGCGTGTTGGCGTTTCTGTCGTCATTCTGGCGTTGCAGACGCTAGTCTCTTCCAGCGGCTGCCCTTTTGCTGATCCTGCTAATCTTCACGCTCGAGCTGCCAGCACATCACAGACTCCTATATCAGATGCCATAGTCGACGATAGCAATGGCTATCTCACCGGTGATGTTGGTGGTCAGATTAGCGACCAGGATAGTCTCAGAGCTGGGGAGAGAGGCCCAACTCTCCTCGAGGATTTCATCTTCAGACAGAAAATGACCCACTTCGACCATGAAAGAGTAAGTCGACCGACATATACTCAAAAAACAAGACACCATCAAAGGAAATAAGGATATGAGCCGGGGATATCATATGTGAGATACCTGGATAGGCTAACACATCAGACAGGTTCCAGAACGCGCTGTCCACGCCCGAGGCGCTGGTGCTCATGGTATGTATAGGAAGCCTGCGATGCCTGATACCATTATCTCATTATACCGTTTCATCCAGCATCTTCTATGATATAAAGCCTGGTAAACTTGACTAACACGTCTTTGTGCACACAGGTACCTTCACCAGCTATGGCGATTGGAGCAACATCACCGCCGCCTCCTTCCTAAACGGCGCTGGAAAGGAGACTCCTGTCTTTGTCAGGTTTTCGACCGTGGCCGGTTCTCGTGGGAGCGCTGACACAGCGCGTGATGTCCATGGTTTTGCAACACGCTTGTAAGCTTATATTTCGTGGTCTGGACTCGAAGGCAACTGACTAACTAGTATTTCAGCTATACCGATGAGGGCAATTTTGGTACGAAGAGCGATATCAATTATTCCCATTGCTAATGCTGATGCTAACATTTCCTCTTCAAGATATCGTCGGAAATAATATCCCAGTGGTAAGTAACTAGTGCCGTTGCTGACTGCATCAAACTAGCACCTCTACTCTAACCCTCTGACATGCACACCATGGCTTCTACCCCATCTTTTAAATCCTGTTCATTTTGACAACTGCTGATACCCGTTACAGTGTGAGTAAAAACATCATATTGCCCCAGTGCTCTATTTCTGGATTAGGAAAATGAATCTCCCTTGTTGGCCGGATAGCAAGCTACTAGAGGGAGTTAGGCTAATCATGTCAATTGCGTACAGTTTTCATGTGAGTAAACTTCTGTCTTTTCATAGTGTACATTCAGGTATACCGAGCGATTCCGTCTTATTACCTAACTATACTTGATTCGAATGGCGTCATGTCAATATATGTTGTTGCTGACATTGCTGACTGATGAACTAACAGTCAAGACGCTATCCGCTTTCCAGACCTCATCCACGCTGTGAAGCCTGTAAGTAATTCCAAAGCCAAATCTAAATCACGTTTACAATGGCGGTCATTGACTTCGATCGATGCAGAGCCCTGACAGTGAGATCCCACAAGCGGCCACCGCTCACGATTCAGCATGGGACTTCTTCTCTCAGCAGCCAAGCACCCTTCACACGCTTTTCTGGGCGATGGCCGGGTATGGGATTCCTCGGAGTTACCGTCACATGGTAGGTGGCATCGAATCGTTCTCCCTTGTTACAAGCTATTAATTGGTGGCTTAGGACGGCTTTGGTATCCACACGTATCGTCTAGTTACTGATGAGGGTGAATCAAAACTTGTCAAATGGCACTGGAAAACCAAACAGGGTAGGGCAAGCCTTTACTGGGAGGAAGCCCAGGCCCGCGCAGGCAAAAATGCTGATGCTCATCGTGCCGACCTATTCGATGCTATCACCTTTGGCAACTTTCCCGAATGGGAGCTGGCTGTGCAGATCGTGAATGAGGACCAAGCACTCGCTTTCGGCTTCGACTTGTTAGATCCGACCAAGATCATTCCCGAAGAACTCGCGCCTTTGCACAAACTTGGAGTGATGCAGTTGAACAAGAACCCAACGAACTACTTCGCCGAGACTGAGCAGGTAATGGTGAGTAACTCTGCGTCAAATATCAATATTTCATTATGTTTACAAGATACTTCTACATAACTGCGTATAAATACATATATACGCGTAATTGTCAGATAACCTCATGGTTATGATCCCTTATTGACATTAGCATACAGTTCCAACCTGGACACATTGTACGAGGCATTGATTTCACCGAGGACCCTCTCCTGCAAGGACGTATCTTCTCTTACCTGGACACGCAAATCAACAGACATGGAGGCCCGAATTTCGAGCAACTCCCTATCAACCGACCGATTATTCCTATCCACAACAACAACCGCGATGGAGCTGGCCAGAACCTCATTCACAAGAACACTGCTGCCTGTAAGTATATTTTACATCACTTCCTGGTCCTGAATACCGCACTGGATTCGTCGAACTAATGTGTTGCTCCAGACTCGCCAAACACATTGAACGGCGGGTTCCCCCAGCAAGCCAATCAAACAAACGGCCGTGGTTTCTTCACTGCGCCATCTCGCACCGTAAGCGGCAACCTCGTCCGCGGCTTGTCCTCGACTTTCAACGATCACTGGTCACAGCCTCGACTATTCTATAACTCTCTCTCGCCAGTTGAACAACAGTTCCTAATCAACGCCATCCGCTTCGAGACAAGCAATTTACAGTCCACCGCCGTCAAAGAGAATGTCCTCCGGCAACTCAACAAAGTCAGCAACGACGTAGCTGTACGCGTAGCCACAGCTTTAGGTATGAAGGCCCCCGTGCCTGACAATAAATACTACCACGACAACACGACTGCTGGCTTGTCAATCACTAAGGACAAGCTTCCCACCATCGCGACGCTCAAGGTCGGCATCCTCGCCAGCATTGCCAACAACTCCTCCGCCCTAGAGCAGGCGAAGCAGCTCAAGCAGCGCTTCACGGACGACGGTCTGACCGCCACCATCGTGGCCGAGCGTCTCACGAGCGACGTGGACAAGACATACTCGGCAGCCGACGCGACCGACTTCGACGCCGTTGTCGTCGCCTCCAGCGCCGATGCCGCGGGTGTCTTCAGCATCGCCTCTAGCTCCCCGTTCTACCCGCCGATGCGTCCGCTACAGATCGCCACCAACGCCTACCTCTTCGGCAAGCCCGTCGCCTACTTCGGCGGATCATCGCCAAGCCAGACGCTCAAGGCCGGAGGCATTTCCAGTGCCGACGCGAGCGCCGGCGTCTTCATCGGTGCCAACTTAGACGAGATGGTGAAGGATATAGAGGACGGACTGAAGACCTTCAAGTTTACGAGTCGCTTTCCAATGGACTCGTAGATATGAACAAAAGGGAGAAAGAAGGAAATAGTTGAGAGCACAGATGTTGAAAGTCACATACTAGAAGGACGAGGGTATCTACGTGTATAGTAGGAATCATCATTCGCGGGCACTTTTTCTTCGCTGCATATAGTTTTTATCCGGACGCAAGTCTCCAGCAGAGCTTATTCAAATAGATAGGCCCTTATGGACGTTATTGAACCAATACTTTTCTTTTCTGCTGCTATTGGCCGTATATTGCTTGTCGAGTTGTGAGTGCCAACTGATCCCCATGAAGAATACGTGTCGTTGATTATACCCCTTGATTCAAAGCAGACAGGCTTCTCGCCCAACGACCATCACGGATGAAAGAATTAGTAATTATATAAATACCATCTCAGCCCCCAGCTAATGCACTCTGTATTACTACTCTTGTGTCAAAAAGGGAGGGGGCGAATACTCACATAGGGATCTATATCTTCTACATGTCCTCGGTACCCTTGCGCTCAGCAGGTTGTACCGTGCCAGGCCATTAAAATTCATTGCCATATAAAGTTTGGAGTGAGGTGAAAACGATAAGTTATCACCCGATTTTGTTGTGAAATTGGAATCGTATCGTTTTTCCCCCCTCATTCCTTATTGTACCCCAGTAGCATCCTATGCTCGGTACTGGTGGGTAGTGACCTCCCCCGACTCTCAAAGACATAACCAACCGCAACATCTTAACTAGAATCAGTGTTCCTCTCGGAGAAGGCTAAAACCGAAGTATAGGACTGATTCATGCCCGTTGGTCAACGTTGCACTGCGTATTTATTTTGGCCTTCAGGTCATAGCCAATCACAACCTTTCAAATAGAATTATCATTCTTCCCAGAGATAGCTAAAACTGTAGTGCAAAGAGTCCTCGTCGATGGCTTTACACCGCATGCTGTTAGTCAGCATAGTGTGACATAGCTACCCTTATATTCAGGGACACGACGACCTATCACAGCTCTTCACTAAAGCTCTCAGTCCTTCCCCCTGGTATGGGTTAGATATCCAGTGAAGTCGGATCAATGTTCCGAGAAATCATCGTACCTACTTGTGCACGAACGCGCATGAGAAGTTCACAAATAGAACATGAGGTACACGTAGTTGGTGGATTAATTGTGGCTCGGAGTAGCTATACGATATGAACCTAACTAACAAGACCTCGTATCTCGAAGCGTGAGTGTTATACACTGAAAGCAGCATACTGCGGACTCTTACACATGATACGCCTTTTTGATTCCGCTTGTATGCTTTTGATTACGTAGAAATATCGCCAAACTCTCGCAATATTGAAAACACGTGAAATACGCACGACCAGCTGTGGTGCCGTTGGTCGAGCATAGTTGGGTTGTAGATATCTCACTCTTCTTCATCGCCCTCGGCATCTTGGTCTTCGTCTGAGTCCTGTTGAGCAACTTCCCCATCACTATGGCCATCGGCAACCTCCTGGTGTTGAGGCTTCTCACCTTCGTCATCGCCCTCAGCCTGTTCGGTCGGGAAAGGGTCTTTGTAAGGGTCTGTTTTCCACTTATCCATAATACTCCGAGTCTTCTCGTCGTAGTCATTGACGGTGACGGCAAGTCTGTCAGGGATCTCTTCAATATCCTCAGCGAGTCCGGCATTGCGATAGATGGTCTTAGACCGCTGAGGCCTCATAACCACACGGTGCATAACCGGTGAATAATAGACGGCCTTCTGGTCAAGCATTTCATCATTATTGAAAGCAATGAGTAGCTCTTCGTCATACTTTGTGGCATTGTCGAGCTCGACTTCATCTTTAGTCTCATACGTTCTGACAAATCGAAACTGAAAGCAGCCGTGGCCATCACTGTTCTTGCTCGTGTACAATTCGTCATCGTCGCGATCCGGGTTCAGTGTATCAAAACGCTCGTCAAACTTCTCGGACGTCTCCAGAGAGTCGCTAAGGAAGTAGTTATAGGTTTGGGGATTGGTGGGCTTTGGATTGTTTTCAGGATCTCTTTCGTGAGCCTGCTTGGCAAGCTTAAATGTCGTCTCCACCTCCTCGGGGAGTGTGCCTGGTTTGATAACTGCATTCAACAAGCGCTTATCATAAACCCCTGAGGCAGGCACGGGATTATTGGTGAACTTGATTGTGAAATAGCCGCCATAGTCGGGGAATGCTTCTAGATCAGGAATCATGGGGTAGCTGTCCACAAGCTTGAGGTTGCGTTTGGTAGGGTGTTTGACACGGTTCTTGTCCTTCAGATTCGCGGCAGCAACAGCAAAGCTCTGGTCAATCTTTCTTTTGACATAAGCTGGCGAGTCTTTGTCTGGTTCGGGCGACGGTCTTTTGGCGGGTCGCCTGAGGGCTGAGGGATTAAGGGAGCGTAATGGACCAGCATCATGCTTAGTCTTGGTTGTAACAGACGAGATATACTCGGTGCGGCGAAGGAAGGAAACTGCGGCGTCTGCCGATTTTGGCTTGCCAAGAGTCTGTAACGGCCGTAGAAGCACGCGATCCTGGGGGTGAAGGGAATGGATCGAGGGTGTTTTAGAGGATGCTTGTATTGCTATATGCTGTGTCAGCTGGACATTGCCTCAACAGCAATAAGTTGTCAGGGGTGTTGTCCTACAGCTTTCATCGCCATCGAAAATTCCCGGCATGCCTATTAGGTCCAATGGCATGCCCAGCTCTCCATCTGCCTCGATATTCAGTGGCTGTTCCCTGGCTAGTCGCGATGCAAACCCGGGGGCAGTATATTGGCCGCTAGCGAGACCGGTGTTTGGGATATCGAGAAGCTTCGGGGGATTGGGAGGTGGTGGAAGTGCATTGGAATATCGAATGCGAGCGACATAGTCCTGATGCACAGGACGATGCTCACCTCCGCTGCGTGACGATGAAGCCATAGTAGCAAGTCAGGTGGTAGGGAAAGGGAAAGAGGGAGCTTGGCGCAAAGATGCGCACAATGCAAAGAAAGAAAGGATTCGAGATATCGGTAGACGATGCTGAAGCGCGTTATCTCGTCATGGGTTAAGCCGTCCTGTGGTGCATTGGGCAGTAATGTAGTGTCCGCGGTGTATTGGGCTAATGAGTTATTCAAGTTATTGGCGACTCGGGGAAAAGAGTAGTGGAAGATGCCTTTGGTGAGGAACCGAAGCTTCACGCTTCCCAGACGTCTGCGCGCGTTGCTAGCACGGACAAGGCTAAGGTACTTAGGTACACGAGTACCCATATAAGTACCTGAACTCCACCAACCTTGAATGGAGCCTCCCCGGCGCCTCTAGGTAGTTCCAGGTATGAGGCACGTACCTGGTACAGGGGCTTACACTAGGTCCTATGCGTAGCACCCATAGACTCCGTCGCATTGCTGCTGGTAAAAATACAACGCCTAGTGAGGGCTACATAGATGTATGTATCTAAATCTTCAGTGTTCGTCGCACTATTACAAAAGTCTATAACCACGAGATTAGGAACATCTCAGCGCCAAAGCAATCCCTTGCGCAACCTGGAATACCATCCTCGAACCCCTTAAGTTTAGTGACATGCGTGTAAGAGAGAAACTGTTTGCAACCAAAACACTCCCTGTAGTACACGTACATAATGCATTGATCATAAATTTGTACAATTCGAAGCTCTGCCTATCAGTCTCAGGTGCAATTCAGTGACAGCATGTTCTCAGCGGACCGCTCAACAACCATTCGTACCTGTGCTAGTGCTGAGACTTTCAACGCCACAAAAGCCCTCCCGTAGCCTAACGTTCATCCGGTCATGCTCTTACGAGGTGCTGCTCTTGCCGTACTTGGCCTTGCCAAAAGAGAAGGGGACATATCGGTACTTGATCATGTGCTGAATTTGCTTGCGCACTGCGGTCCAACATTAGCATCCTACATACGCATGTGGTAACGGATTGGGGTTGTATCATACTGGTCAGGATAAAGAGGATGAACCAGTACATGACAAGGACGGGCCAGAAGACGGGGACGTCGAAGATGTCGAACCAGCTGCAGACGAAAGAAATGACGACGGCTCGAGTTGCCTCGTACCAGAACTTGAACTCGGGGAGGCGGCGGATGAATGGCCGGAATTCTTCGTCTTGCTTGGTCGGCAGACTGCCCGCGGACCCGTCTTCCATCTCATTGTCGAGAATGTCGTTGGAGGGGTCAAACTTGGGCTGCAGGAAGGCGAGAAACAAGTTGAGCAGATAGATGCCGAGCGCATAGGCCACTGTGCATGCCGCTATTAGAATCCCCAGGTCATTTGCATGCGGTAGTGCCACGATGCGACATACCAATGTACCAGCCTTGCGCGACAAATACTCGAAGGAAAAAGACCGATAAGCCTACGGCCGTGCCAATCCACCGATACAGAACATAAGGTGTTGATTTATCGAGGAGGGTTTGGTATTGCTGCCAACTTGTCAGTATCGCGACTGTCGCGTCTTCGAGAAGACGGTGCCGAGGGAACTGACCCTCTGCATCTTTGATGTTTGGGCGGTGACAGCCGCGAAGGGCGTCTGGTCGGACTCGATGCTCTCCATCGCAATTGACTGTTCGGCGCGACGCAAGGGCGGGCTCGTCTGTGGACGTGGGGAAACGGCTAAAACCACCGACGGTAGAAGAAGCAAGTCGTGTGTAGCTTGGGAGTGTGATAAAATGGTGAATGAGCGTGGTGGCTAGACAGTCGTTATGCCGTGGGTGAAGGAACAGGTAATAAGGAAATCGGTTGTCGAAAAGAAGATGCTAGGCAATAGCGATTAAAGATTACGATCTAGTGCACTCCTTGTAGTGTACCTAGCTTGCGCACTCACTCCTTTTCGCTATGACCTGAATGGACGACTAATGGGTGATCTGGCCAGCCCAAAAGATCAATAATGCCTACTCGAGGGCTCCACTGGCCATTGGGTAGCTAAGCCGCATTCTACTTCCGACTCTCTGTGACGCTTTTGTCATGCAGTCAACTGTGAACTGTGGCGGGCTTGTGGCTTAGAGATATCCATAGTAGTACACATGTACCAAAAGGCTAAGCCAAAAGCAGCTACATGTCTCTACTACTAGGCCGGAGCAACGGCCTCGGCCAGCTTCGGCTCCATTGTGCATCATCGATACATCAAGGAGCTTCGGAGCTTCATAACAACCTGCATACTTATGTAGTAGGTAAGCAACCGCCGCCTCTGAGTGAATTTGACGATTGGTATAAGTCATACACTTATAATTCTCATTTATTCTCGTGGTCATCGCAGTCCTTGGTGTTTACTATTCTCTCGTGATACCTATTTGTGCCACCAACATCCCACCATGAATTCACTGCGAGCTATGAGGCCATTGGCCTCCCGCCTCCAACCATCTACACTTCCAAGAGTGGCGCGGCAGTTTTCCTCCACGCCAGCTAGATCCTATGACTATATCTTAACATCAAAGCCTAAACCTGGTGTTGGCCAAGGTACGACCAGTCAAGTAAACGCCTAGTCAAGAAGCAATTTATCTCTATCAAAGTTTCGACGCAGCTCACGCATTCTAACCAGTGACACTCAATCGCCCCAAGGCTCTCAATGCGCTCTGTACGCCTCTAATTACCGAGTTAAACCAAGCACTGCGCGAGTTCAACTCGGCCGACGATGTGTCGGTCATCATCCTGACGGGCTCCGAGAAGGCTTTCGCCGCTGGCGCTGACATCAAGGAAATGGCGCCTCTTACCTTCTCCGAGGCATACACAAAGAGCTTCATCGAGTCGTGGTCAGACCTCACGACGCAGGTGAAGAAGCCTATCCTAGCCGCCGTGTCGGGACACGCTCTTGGTGGTGGTTGCGAGCTCGCCATGATGTGTGATATTCTCTATTGTACTGAGACGGCCAACTTTGGCCAGCCCGAGATCAAACTGGGGACGATCCCCGGTGCTGGTGGCAGCCAGCGGTTGACGCGGGCTATAGGCAAGTCGAAGGCCATGGAGCTCATTCTTACCGGCAAGTCGTTCTCAGGCGCCGATGCCGAGAAGTGGGGACTCGCCGCGAAAGCTTTCCCAGGCTACGAGGCGCTCATGGAGGGTGTGACGAAGACGGCCGAGACCATTGCGGGATACTCCAAGGTCGCCATCATTGGGGCCAAGGAAGTGGTGAACAAGAGCCAGGATCTCGGCCTGCGGGACGGTGTCGAGTACGAGAGGAGAGTGTTTCACAGCATCTTCGGCAGCCAGGACCAGAAGATTGGCATGAAGGCCTTCGCCGAGAAGAAGAAGGCCGAGTGGAGGCACCAGTGACGGCCAAGCGCATAGCTAGGTGTACCGTAATCTGAGCCACTTATAAGACGAGAACGTTCTCGTAGATATGAGTAATATGAGTATTATGAGTAAGCTGAATGAGCATGTTCATGTGTACTCCCTTGGTTTGTCCCAAGCGCGTAAGAGCAATCAATCAACGGCTGGAGGATGTGGCGTCTTGAGTTGGTGGGTTGATCCAGTGCGAGCGGCTCGATTACCAGTATCTCAATCTACCTACATAAGTTATTTTGTACCTAGACTGGTACACCGACTTCCCAGGAGATCGTTTGTACGCTGTTCTGGTAGTGGCATCGAAGGGAGAGAGAATTGCACCCCACCCGCTCGGCGGGCACCTGTAAGTACTGTAAGTAAGTACCTACCTGTACTTAAAGAGAGGCTGCGCGCCAATTTCAAGTCGCAATATCTACCCAAAACTTACCTATCTGGTAGGTACCTACCCTAGGAATCAGGATATAGATATATACCGTACCTACCTAATTATGTAGCCTACCTTTGCTCGATGGAACCCTGGGTATCTGTCAGTGTGAAGCGGGCCAAGGCAACTTTTATCAGGTGCTCCTCACTAGCGCCGCCACCACCGTCGCTGACAACTCACCTGCAGCCAGTTTCTCGTGTCCGGGAAACAAGAGGTATTCCTGTCTATATTTGTATAACTAACTAGGTACCTTGGTAGCTATATATATTATATGAATACCGTAAAGCCCATCTCGGCTCCCAGTATTCTGCGTGTTTCGGAGCCGCTATGGCTGCCACAAAGTCAGGAGTTGACCTAGAGAAAGAGTTGAACTGCTCGGTAAGTGCCAGATCCATCATCATCCTTCCGATATGCGATACCTATGGGTGGGGGGAGAGGGGGGGGAAGTCGCTAAGGCTAGGAGCTGGAGGAGGAGGAGCCTTGGGAGCAAAGCTCTCTCGTGGAAAGTTGAAAGTCGCATCGCATCGACTACCTAGTGCCTAAGACTACGGATTTAAACGGAATATACATGCACACGCACGCACACGCGCCTGAGCTAACGGCCTCTCCAGATCTGCACCGAGCTTCTTTTCCAACCCTTAACCCTGCTCGACTGTCTGCATACCTTCTGCGGCTCTTGTCTGAAGGACTGGTTCGAGTGGCAGAAGAACTATGCTGAGACATCCCCGACCCCTCCCGCTCCTGGCACCATCATCTTCACCTGCCCGTCATGCCGCGCCCACGTTCGGGACACGCGCCGCAACGCTACCGTCACGAGTCTGCTCGACATATTCCTCGCCTCGAACCCTGACAAGGCCAAGCCGGAAGCAGAGCAAGAGGAGCTGCGTCAGAAGTACCGACCCGGAGATAATGTCCTTCCTCAGGTCCGTCTACCTGAGCGGTCGGCCGAGGAGCGCCGAGCAGATCAACTGGAACGTCAGATGATAGAACGGGCGCGCGAGTTGAGCTTGCGCGATGCTGGTGTCGGATCATCGGCGCCGAGACGCCGCGAGCAAAGCCGGTCCGAAGGCGGCAGCAGAAGCAGGCCAGAGAGGGATGGCAGTCGGGACACGCGACACCGATCCCGGCGGGAGGATGACCGTAGGCAGCGGGCCGGTTCCGGGGGGATGCTGCACCCTGATTCGGGGTCTTCCGAGGAGCGACGACGGCGTCGCAGCGAGTCGCGCCACAGGGCTGATTTGACACAGACTACGCGCGATTCCTCATCCACAAGGACAAGACAGGTTGAGCATCAGTCCTCGATAAGGTCGTTGATCAGCTCCTCGAATGTAGATGCAAGAGACCTGGAACGCGAAATCGACGAGTTCGCTCGCCAGATACAAGAAGAAGGCCTTCTCGACGGCCTAGATCTTGATAATATCGACTTGAGCCGCAATGATGAATTGAGTCGCAAGATTACCGAGGCATATCGGAGACGGCAGAGGGAGCGGTCGCAACTCGAATCCGCGAGAAGAAGCAACACCTCTACGCCAACAAGCCGGTCGCAAACCGCACTGCCGCTACCCCGACCCCCTTTAGCAGACACCCTACGCCCAGGGAGCAGGCAGAGGTCAAATTCTGCGCATACGAGAGGCTCGAGTGCAGGTAGCCATGTTGACGGCCGCAGTCGTCCGCCTGTCACATCTGCACGCTTAGATGTCCATAGCGATTCGGAAAGGCGACGACAAAGAAGTACGTCAAGTGGTGCTAGGAGTGCAACCGAGCCCATTCGGCCTACCACAGCAGAGGTACGCCCAGCTGCCCGATCTCAGACGGATTTGACTCTACGTTCCCAGAGCTCTGACCCATCGACTCGCCGACCTTCTATCGCGGGTGGAAGAGGCTCCGGCCTGCCTGTAGATAATCCCTCGGCGGCTCCCGCCTCAGTCGAAGAGCCTAACAGGAGCACGAGGGATTTATCTTTTAGTCAGAGAGCTTCAGCTGCTGCCCAAGTAGCTCATAGCCCGGTCCCCCAACCCCTGTTTTCACCTGTTGATGATTCTGGCGACGAGCGCCCAAGGCGACGACGAAGGCCGTCAAGCTTAGTGGCGCCCCAGAGCCCACTGCCTAGCCTCGGGCTAATATCTTCGCCTATACATCGACCACATCACCAGCGGACACGGTCACAGTTTTACCAAGAGCCCTCAATCACGTGTTCCCGCTGCCAAAAGCCGCATATTGAATACGAGTTACACTATAACTGTGCACAGTGCAACGGCGGCGAGTGGAACATCTGCTTAAAGTGCTATAGAGAGGGAAAAGGCTGTCGAAATTGGTACGGGTTCGGGTATGCTGCCTCAAAGAACTGGGAACGGAAGCGTGCTGCTGTCGAATACCATCTCGATCCACCACATAGGCTAACGGCGAATCGGTATCTGCCACCTCACTCCACGCCTGGCGGTGCTGAAGGCCGAAAGACTCTTACGACGGAGGATCCCGCGAATCGCCTTGAAAGCGGCATGTTCTGCGCCCGTTGCAGTGCCTGGGTCAATGAATGCTTTTGGCGATGCGATGTGTGTAATGAGGGAGACTGGGGGTTTTGCAACCCTTGTGTGAACCAAGGCTACGCATGTACACACCCTTTGCTACCTTTGACATACCTATCGCCACCCCCCTCACCTTTACTTCTCCCTTCTCCTGTATCACACGCGGGTTCCACTCCGCCTGGGAGTCCTGGGTTGGGACAAGTACACCGTCGGCCACGTTCAGCGACACTGTTCACGGGCCCTACGGCTACAAGTACCGGTAATTTCAGACCGTTAACGTTCACGACGACGTGTGACGTTTGTCAACGCTCTATACCGCCTTCTGATCGTCGATATCACTGCAGTGCGTGCATTAGCACTATCGTTCCAGAGACGCAGCCCGGGGACTACGATGCTTGCTTCGACTGCTATGGCGGTCTCTTGCGCGATGGCCAGCTCTCTGCTGATAACGGGCCCGCAGGTTGGCGACGATGTTTGAGCGGCCACCGTATGAGCATAGTCGGTTATGTCGAGGACAAAGGCGGGCTGAAACGTGTGGCGATACGAGATATCGTTGGTGGGCATGGGCTTTCCATAGAGGCCCACGAAAGTGATCAGGCACTGCAGAAGTGGTGCTGGTACATAGAAGGCTCTAAAGTACAGCGCCTCGTGACTATAGATGTGGCTGCTAGCCCGGCCGAGCAGCAACAACAAAATTTCCCCCCAGATGGGGGAGCCGGGCTGAGAGGGAACGCTGTATGGTCGTGGTACCCGGCACCGGATGCGGATGACGAGCTGATGTTTCCTCGTGGCGCCGAAGTTCGTGAAATCGAGGATGTCAACGGTGACTGGTGCTTTGGGTCTTATATGGGAGCGAAGGGGCTTTTTCCCACACCATATGTGAAGGACATGTTTCCTGGCGCATGACCCGGTTAACTTGACATGAATCTGTCTTTTTTAGCGAGAATAACTGGCCTAGATATGAATGGACAAGCTCCGCAAAGAAGTCAAAATTGACATGATGTTGTTTTCAGTGATGGTACTAGCTTTCTTGCTTCGCTCACCTGCTGAAAAGTTAAGCTTCGTGAAAGTCCCTTCTACATGCTTATCCTGGAAGAGTCGTTATAGGCAGTGGCATAAATTTGTATTATCACAATTCACTTAGGAGAGTCGTGCTACATTTTAGGTTCACATAATAATCATATCCTACGTGTGATCAATGACAACTAATTTATTATTTGGTCCACATGCGATCATATGCATTTTCATTATTCTTTATATTTTAGCGACTCCCTATCTACTGTACAAGCAACATCTATTCAAGTGGCGGATCACCTTGGGAATGAAACGAAATGGATGAATCAATCGTTAGCGCCGGCAATGGCGTGATCTTTGGAAGCCGGCAAGCGGCTCGGAAGAAGCAAGCGGCGGGGAGAGAGAGGGCCGAGAAGCTCACAAACTGGCCCCACTAAAATTTCTAAGCACTCACTTACAACCTCGATTTGCCTCTCTTTAATAAGCCACTCATTGAATTGACCCTCCGAGGGCGACATATCATAAAGAGGGATCTTGGTCATATTCTGTCTTTGAGTCTAAAGGACAAGAAAACAGAAATAGGTAGGAAAGAAAGAAAACAAGATGTTCCGCCAAAGCGTCCGGCGGTTCGCGACGACGACAGCGCGCAGAGCCGTTGCGCCTGCTGCTGCCCATGAGCCCAGTCCTCATACGCTCGCCGTGTCGAAAGCGCAGGGTATTGCGAAGGGACTTACTGGCGGTATGTTGGACTTTTATCTCCCGGATGCTGAGTATTTCTGTCGTTTCCTTTCATACTCTTAAGCTTGAGCTAGATGTAGGATATTTGCGGCGCGGATTTCAACTCCTTCAAGTCATCTCATGAACCCTTCTTTTAAATCCTTATATCTTGATTGAACAGGAAACTATCCGCCCCCATTTAATTCACTCAGAGCCTCTCACTAACACTTATCCCAGCCATCGGCAACACACCTCTGATCAGACTGAACAAGCTCTCCGAGGAAACAGGATGCGACGTCCTCGGTAAGGCAGAGTTCATGAACCCCGGAGGATCCATCAAAGACCGCGCAGCACTCTACGTAGTCAAGGACGCCGAGGAGCGCGGGCTCCTGAAGCCGGGCGGCACCGTGATCGAGGGCACCGCGGGCAACACGGGCATCGGCCTCGCGCACGTGTGCCGGTCGCGCGGGTACAGGCTCGTCATCTACATGCCGAATACGCAGTCGCAAGGCAAGATCGACCTGCTGCGCCTGCTCGGCGCCGAGGTGTACCCGGTGCCCGCCGTCGCCTTCGAGAACCCGGAGAACTACAACCACCAGGCGCGCCGCCACGCCGAGCGGCTGCAGGCCGAGACGGGCAACGCCGTCTGGACGAACCAGTTCGACAACACGGCGAACCGCGAGCGCACATCGAGACCACGGGCCCCGAGATCTGGGCGCAGACCCAGGGCAAGGTCGATGCCTTCACGTGCGCCACGGGCACGGCGGGCACGCTCGCGGGCATCACGCGGTACCTCAAGGAGGTGTCGGACGGCCGCGTCAAGAGCTTCCTCGCCGACCCGCCCGGGTCGGTGCTGCACTCGTACATCCAGTCCGGCGGCAAGCTCGCGGAGCGCAGCGGCGGGAGCATCACCGAGGGCATCGGTCAGGGGCGCATCACGGACAACCTGGCGCCGGACGTGGGGCTGCTCGACGGCAGCCTGTATATCTCGGACGAGAAGAGTATCGAGATGGTGTACCGGTGTCTGGACGAGGAGGGCGTGTACCTCGGAGCTAGCAGCGCGCTGAACGTGGTCGCCGCCAAGGAGGTCGCGGAGCAAATGGGACCGGGCCACACCGTCGTCACGATGCTCTGCGACGGCGCATACAGGTACGCGGACCGCTTGTTCTCGAGGAAGTGGCTCGAGAGCAAGAATCTCCTCGGTGCTATCCCGAAGCATCTGGAAAAGTACATTGTATTGGCGTAGGCAACTAGAACAAGAGCTTCGAAGGGCATGAATGAATGAGGAAAGGAAGCATAGCCTAACATCATCCCGTTACTGCATTGGAAAAGAAATAGTTAGTCGGTCACACTTCACCATTCATAAGTTGAAGTGGGCGTGCACATTCTGACTGGAATTGTTCAGATGTTGCTACCAAGTAACGTTTCACGAGTTCGGACGTTATAGAACTAGATTCTGCTTGTATATATCGAGCTGGTATACATCTATATGTACAACAAACGGGGTTTTGGGTTGTGGTGGTATTACAACAATGTGCGCCCGCTACTTCATCTAGCCGTTGTCCCATTTTCCGCCATTACGCATCGTAGAATTTGCTGTACACGTTCCCAGGCCTGAGAGCCTCGGGATGCAGGGTCCTTCGTGCCTCGTCGATTTCTGCTCTCAACGTATCGCACCGCGACTGCAGCTGACTCGCAAGCTCGGGCTGAACAACCTTGGCGGCTGTCTCGAGGCCGTGTAATAATGGTGTAGCAAGGATGACGAATTTGTTGCTTGAAAGCAGATAGCCCATTTGATCGAAGTCGGCGTAAAGCTCGGCGGGCTGTAGCTCCTTTAATTTCTTGCCCTCGGGCCATAACGTCACGACGTCCCGCGCGAGCTTGTGGACTTTGTCTAGGATCACGTCATTGGCCTCGTATTGCGAGGCAATCACGGCGGCAAGATGTAGCGGTGCCGCCAGGACCATGGGATCGCGAGCCAGGGGTATTTCTCCAGGCAGGAGGGGGCGGTTCTTGGGACGTCTAGGCTGATGCGCCTCATCATAGAGCATCTCGATGACCATCTCGGCCCAGCGCAGGGCCTGCCTCGTCTCGGCCTCATCCCAGTTGGCATCACGGGCCTTCAGCTGCACGTGGTGTAGCACCTCGTTCACCTTCTCGCTGCTGTCGAGTTTATATCCGGTTCGACGAGCGCTGCGAGCGCATTCCAGCATCTCATACACATAGCCCTTGGCGGAAACCAATCGAGCGACTTTGGCGTAGAAGGACTGGTCGATCTTTTGGCCAGTATAGTGAACTCCCTCTAATAAAGGTTTGAGGTTGGCGAAGTCGGCCGGGGTCTCGAACTGCTTGATGGCGGCCCCTACGCTCTTCTGCGTGTTGGGTATGTCGATCAAGGGGTTCTGGTAGCGGAAGTTGATGACCTCGCCATCGATTTCGATGACGATGGGGTCGGCCTTCAGCTTCTTTTCCCACTTGAGCGAGTAGATCTTCTTGCGCTGCGCCCTGGGGAGATAGGAGGGCAGGATGATTTTAGTGCGGATGTCGTTGAGGAGGCGATCGAGGTCGAGGGACGAGGTAGGCGTGAAATGTGTGATGTTGGCTACAAGAGGGTGCTCGATCAGCATATACTCTAACACCACGGAATAGCAAAACAGAAGTCCTGCTAAGACTGAGACTGGGACTGGGACTGAGAATGAACATTCGTACTATTTCTGTGATGAGGTGTGGATGTGAAGCTTCGTTGTTGCTGGCTGGCTATCCTCCACGCTGCGGCCTCGAAAGCGGCATTGCTGGCATAGACGGCGCTCAGCACCGACTTCCTCGACATGATTCCCCCAGTGTGTCCACGGTTCCTCTGGTCCAAGCTCTACGGTGTCGAGCCGGGCGCTGGGTGAGTAGAGTGGGCGTTCACGGACGGTACGCAGATAGCCTCAAATGCCGTCCTTGTCCGCCCATAAATTTCCAGGTCGCTGCTTCGACAATTCCAACGTGCCAAGAACGCTCAAGGTCGTTTTAACCAAGATGGGTTAGTCTAATCGGGATAACACTCAAGACCCCTGGAACTGCTGGAAGTAACCGCTGGAATTGCAGCCTGCGCAACAACATTTCTCCACCTAGCATCCTATCAGTTCAACCACCTAACCCGCCTGTAGCTTCAGTAGGGTAGGTATCTAATAGGTAGCGGCGGGCAGCGACAACTTTTTGAAAGGCGGCCAGCGTGAACGTCGTCGACGACCGTCCTGTCGTCACCACACACCACCACCACAACAACAACAACAACTATACAATGCTCACACAAACCGCTACTCGGCGGCCCCTCAGTGCCTGGAAGGCCGCACTGAGACGGGCTCGCCAGCAACGTCCAGTATCGACACCCTTCTCACGCACAATGGCAACCGAGACAACGCCGACTGCCCCGTCTGCTGTAGAGCCTCCTCCTCCTGCTCCCGCGACGCCAACACCACCAGCAGCACGAGCGCTGCCCAAAGCATACATATGTATGTCGCCTTTTTCGAACGTGCCCTGTAAAGCACAATAATTCCGTCCCAACATCTCGCCCTCGACCCCCAAAACCAAACCACTAACACCCAACGACCAGACAAACTCAAGCCACAAAAGCCCACAACACCAACCCGCTCCGCCTTCGCCGTCTACCCAGGCGTACCGTCCTCGCGGAATCTCGTACCCGCGCCCTTAGAAGCCTACCACGCGCAGCAGATCCGGCGTCTAGACCCCAAGGGCCTGCGCACGCGGCTTTTCTCCAAGGACAACCGCGACTCGGTGAAGCCGGGTGACGTGCTGCAGGTGACGACGAAGCGCGGGGAGCCCTTCGCGGGCGTCTGCCTCTCGATCCGGCGCGCGGGCGTCGACACGGCTATCCTGCTGCGCAACCACCTGACCAAGGTCGGCGTCGAGATGTGGTATAAGATCTACAGCCCCAACGTCGTGGGCATCGAGATCGTCTGGCGCCGGCCCAAGCGCGCCCGCCGTGCCCGCCTCACCTACATGCGCCAGCCCAAGCACGACATGGGCAACGTCGATAACCTCGTTGCCGAGTGGCGCCGCACGAGGAACGTCTTCAGCTCTAAGGGCAAGGCGCGGCAGGGCGCAGCAGCGGGGGCCAAGGGGAGGAGGTAACCTAGTGGGGGGTTTGGGGAGAGGAGTTTATGATGTACGGGTTTGCTAGCTTGACCAAGTACTATAGAACTGGCAGGCAGGCGCTATGTGCGTGAGGCGGTGGTTATGGAGAGAATGGTCAAGCGGCAGATCCTAGGTAAATGCCAGTCTCCGAAAGACCTAAGGATATCGTTTAAAGTGCCTCTATAGAAGAAGATATTCTCGAGCCGGCAAGGGCGACCCGCGAAAACGAGGAAACATTGAGCTTATGACTATGTGTCTACAGGCTCGACAGACTTGTTTTCAATAGCTGTACACAAGCATCTATAAGCAATGTACTACTACTATCATCATCAACACTGATCTCGGCACCCGTTCTTCATACAATTACCGCATACCGCGCCATCATCATTTGTAAAGGGGTGTTGTTATTACTTATTGTGGCTATTCAAAACATTCATAATAATATACAATATGACTACTAACGCACGCAAGAAACATCAAAAAGTCTAAGAGATATTTTGATTAATGTTAGTTACAGGAATGATAAATATTGGACCAAAAGAAAAAAAAAAACGCTCAGTATGTATGATAGAAGCGAAAAACAACAATCTTGCACGAGTCGCAGATACGCTCGCTCCTAGAGACGCTGTGGACCAAGGGAACTTTCTAGCCCGCAAGTTTTTCTATTCCGAACCTAGGTGTGAACCGCCGTCTCTAAATACGTAATTTGAAGAGATATATGAAGTATGGTGCTTGTTCTATATATATATATATATATATATGTGCACCTCTTAATGCCTGGTTCTGATGACACCGCGCTTTTTCTCGGTCGTTTGTTTGGGAACCTATCCTGTGCTTCCTAGGTACCAGTGTACACGACTGCTACTACCACTCCATCGTGGGCTTCGAAACGAAGGCGCTGACATAGGTCTGGGATGTCGCTCAGCGTCCCTGTGAGCTGCGAGCCTTCTTCCCCTCCACTATGAGGTCGAGATCGGCTGTGATTCTGTTTTCCGGGCTCTTGAGTCCGTGGCTCCCTGATCATGAGACCCGCGGGTCCTGACTGATGTAGCGCTGGTATACCTGTTCAACGTGTCCGGTCTGGTTAACCCTGAGACCTGATCTGACTTCGCTTCCGATTTGGCCATTGAATATGCGGGGCCGATGTGCAATAGTCCCGTCAGTATGCCTCGATCGACGCTCCGGCTGCGCTCTCTACCATTGTCTGCGGGATGCATAGAGATGGCGGATTGGCGCCGCTGTAATCTCAGCTCAGCGTCTTCCGCCTCCTTACGGTTGAGATTTTCGCTGGGCAAAAGGACAGCGCGGTCCAGTCCATAAGGAAGACCGCGATGACGGCCTCGAATCATCATCGCAACGATGACGAGTTTTCCGAGAACGGAAAATTGGCTGACAAGTGATGCATTGGTGCCCGTGTATCCCAGACTCAGTCCAACTGTGCCATAGGCACTAACAAGTTCGAAAAGTACAGCAAACATCGATATATCTCCCGAGGTAAGGCGACCGCCTTCGGTAATGGTGAGAATAAAGAATCCAAGAAAAACGTACCACAAATCAAAGGACAGTTGGCGTCGTAAATGGGTACCGACATAGGATATACTAGGCTGATCGTCGTCCCAGTCATCCTTGGACTCGTATACGCCTAGTGATTTTTCCTCGTACACATTTGTCTTTCGAATGGAGATGGCCACAGGAAAGACGGAAATATACATCATGATTAAGTACGAAGTCTGCACCGCTGGATGGACTTCGGCAAGATTCAGGCACGAAAACCCTGCGGTTCTCGTTGACGCGGCTTGGAACCACCCATCCAAGAATCGTACATGAAGCGGAAGTTCAGAAATGGGTCCGCTGCCAAGCTATACACGAGGTTAGCAAAACTAAGCTATAAGAACTGAAAGTGGAAGGGAGTATACTTACATCGAGAACGATGAATAAAAGCAAATCTATACTGTTGAGAGCAATAAGAATGAAGAAGAGCCACCAGTTCGCATTCGAAGGGAAAAGTAGGGTAAAACATCGTCGAGGGTGGTCGAGCAGAAACCGAAGCTCTTCCCAAAGACCCGAGCCACGTGGCGCAACCAGTGAGCTAAGCCAAATCATGAACCGTAGCGCAACGGGAAAGCCAGTATTGCCCAGAATGATAAGGAATGACATAATGAGCAAGGGGAAAATCGCCGTGTTGAAAGAATTCATGCTATCAGGAGTTAACGTGAACCCGAGATCCATGAAAGCGGAGTTGGCAGTCCAGAACCCCCACCATACTCGATTGATACCGTACCCCTCTAGAACCGAACCATAATAGGGGTTATTGTGCACGATCCATGGCACCAAGGTAATGATTCCAAGAATGCTATAACCCCAGAAATAAATGGTGAGAATCAGGGCAAGCGTCTTCAAAGAACGATATTCGATACCGCCGAGCTCCTCTCGTTGCTCTTCAGTCAGGTCAATAAACTGGGAATTTCGACCTATCGTCGGCTGCCAGCTGAGATATGGCATAGGGTCTTCATCTTTTCCTCGCGTCAAGGCCGTCTTGATGCGGCGTAGAGGATTGATATGTGAGTCTTGAAGTGTGTCTTCCGTCTGGGGATAACCTGATCCAGCAGTTCTCGATCTTCGGAACCTCAGAGAAGAGCCGACGACATGCGCGGCTGCCTGTACGTCGTCCCCTACTCTTGTAGCTAGGGTAGGGTCGTCCTTTCTGGGCTTCTCAGGCTCTGCAATAGTAATTGTTTGCTGTCTTTCCCCATACGGCAATGGTCGATGCATCGCTTGCGGTCGCTCCATGCTCGAGTCTCGTCGATTGCGCGGAAAGTCTGGCTCCGCCTCAACGTCTCCCTCGAACTCCTCAGGCAAGGCCCCCATATCGGCATCTCGCGGTCCAGGGATCCTCAGTACGCTCTTGTCAGCTTTGCGTTGTTTCTCGAGAATGGCAATATGCTCAGCATTCGACCGCCTTTCGGGTAGGAAGATGGGGGGCCCGTCATCATCCTCTAGCATATCACTTCTGCGTACTTCGGTGGCAAATTTGATTTGAGGCTGACCAGTTTGTGCCTCCTCACTTGCATTGTTGTGCTCTGAGCCATCTTCCGACCCAGACGTGTTCGCAAGCGGATCGGGCTTCTGCTGGCCATCTATTGAGTACGCATCCAACAACACGCCATCATTGGCCATCCGCGTTGAGGTTCCTGGAGTGCGTACAACGTTGATGCTTCGGCCGTTTATGCCCTGTTCGAGGGCTGACTCATCTAGCCTAGATTTCGTGCGTGATTTGCTGATCGTAACTCTCCGAGATCGTGCTTCTCGAACGATATGTTGAAACCGCTTCTCGAACCAATACAACCGAAGGAAGACTACGGAAGAGTTGATCGTGATTGGGTTGGAAAGAAGCGCAGAAAAGTACATGACAAGCTGTTGGAAGGTGTTGAGTAGGTTCATGTCTACAGTATTCAGACCAGCCTGAGTATTCGCACCCGCAGCAAACGAGAGAGCGTCGACGTAGGCCAACTGCCCACCGGCAGCGGCAAATATAAGAATAGATCCTATAATGGTCCATCCAATGATCCAAAAATCTGTGAAAAGAATTAGTAAACATTGAAGAGAAACGTTACCACAATAGGAGTTGACTTACAGTGAAGAGTGATAAAATTGAAATGTGGATGTCTTGAGATGAAGGATGGGCGAAGAGCCTGAGCCCACTTCACAAGGTGTTCACGGGCGTTCCCCATGATAGGCAACTAATATGGACCAACTTGCCAATAGGAGTATCAGATGAAGAGATTCGGTGGAAAGTTGATAAAATCCTGTGTTAGAGATCTAAGGCGTAATAGACCTGCTGTTTTAGGTCCTTGGTACTAGTAGAGCGAATCCAGCGCATCGTGATTTAGAAGCTAACGGACTCGAGTTAGCGACGAGTGCATTATATACTGATAGAACTCCCCGATATGCACGATGCAGTCGTCTTGATAGCCGGAGTCTATGTTTGCTGTTTGCACAGATAAAGCGAGTGTGGGCAAGGACCCGAAGTATACAAGTACTAATGAAAGGACTTGATAGAGCCGTAATTAGAGAGGGTACAAAGGGGAAGGGAAACAATTGGTTTGTCTAACTGGTAAGACAAGCAAGCCCCGAGTCTCTCTGGAAGAAATAGGATGAAAGAATCAGAAGAAGGCGTGTTTGACCGGTTGGGGGTATGTGGTCAACGCCCCAGATATACGGCCTATCCCAGGAATAGGGAGTAGGTAGTTGGCAGGGTTCAACTTACTCTCAAGCAATGAAAGGGATCAGTGGCATTGGTGGCAGATGGAACTCGGAAGGACGGCAGCTAGATTCCAGGTAAGACGAGTCGCTGGGTGAGATAGATGGAAAATGGAGGCGTGAACGGGCTTGGTTGAGAGTGAATTGGTCCTGTGATGTTGGTCCGTTGGTCTGTTGGTGTCTGCAGAGCGGTATTTTCGAGTTGACTGAGGGCTTGCGAGGAGGTCTACAACAGGAGCAGTGCAGGTGTTGGTTTGGAGCAATACTAATCTCGGGATGGGGATGCAATTGCATGTGGGATGGGATGGGAAGCATGGCTGTCGGGTTGGTCCCACGCTCTGCACAGCCAGCACGAGTTCCCGGGCTCTAGGATACTTACGGCAATGGGTAGGGTACAGAGCACTCAGTGCTAGGACCGCAAGCTCTCACTGTATACCTTGCCTAGCATGCAGTCCTATCTGAGCCACTAAGTACCTGCTAAGCTTTTAACAAGTACATGCGTTTACATGTATATGGGTGGCCCTGTCTATAGAGTCGCGCAGAGCGGCCCGGGTTGGTGAGGTGGCGCTGGTCCGGGTCTATCTGGGTCTTCGAGCCAAACAAGAACACCTTCCAGGACGCTACTGTACACTATGTATGAAATTTCGGCCAAGACAAAGCTGGCCAAGGCTGATGCATGGGTAGGTAGTATTGATGATGCTGTCTTGAAATCTCCAAGGATACGACATCGCTACCACACCTACTCTGTGGGGTTCTTTCTTGCATACTGAGTATTTATCAGAGGTTGTTTAACAGGATAGAGCACGGACAACGTCTTGCTTTGAAAGAAACATGCGCTAACCAACGTTACTCGGACGCGTAACACCGAGTCTCTAACTCGACCTATCTACGGAGTACCCTACTTAGTACCTATCAGTGAGACAAGATTGTCGTGTACCCTGAGCATATTGAGGCGCCGATTAGACTAGAATCTATCCATGCCTCCGGAACAACTTTGTCTATAGCGCCTACAGCGAATGCGAAGTACAAATCTACCAGAATGCCCCCTATCATCTATGGCACTTCCCGCACGGTAGACGGCTGGGATCTAACGTGTAATCATGAGATAGCCGGAATTCGTGGCATCGAGCAGCATATCCTAACTGTAGCTATGTAAGTGGTAAGTTAGTACACCAAGCCATGCAGGCGCCTACTGAGAATAGCAGACTGTTGTTGGCGATGAACTGCTGGTGGAGACCTCTCGGCGGGTATAATCAATCGGGCAATGAGAAGTACAAAGTAGACTCCCTCGCATGACTATCTATACTGTAAGCATCGTGACCAGTTGTTTACCTTGATCAAGGGAGGTGTGATAGTGTTTGTGAGCCATACCATTCAGATGGTAGCAGGAGAAGTGAAACTGACTATGCGGTGCTGGTTCCAATTCCAACATAAACCCTACCTATCTAGATCTACATATATATAGAACAATATGTCTCTGAATGTTGGGTATATGCACGCGTCAAGAACGGGAAGCAATCACGAGACCTCATGAGCGCCGACAGCAGGTAGGTAGGTCAAGACATGAAATGCCGTTAGTTAACCAAGCACTAATTGCTTTTTCTCACTTACCGGCATGTTGATGCAATTTTTTTAACCATCAATAACCGAGCTGATAAGCCGCGCATGGGTGCATGTACTGAGTAGGCCATGTAATCATCAGACGATCGATTCCTTCGCCGTGTAATACCATACTTCATATATCAAAAACTTTGAAATGGTTGGCAATCCGCCTACAGTAGGTGAACTGATAATTGCCCCGAACCCCAGGGCGACGTTCAATTTTTTTTATTCCCAGTCTCCAACGCCATCCGTTACGATTATTGCCGTTCATTGGTTGCCGTTACGCAGGAAAGTCTGGTCACCTGTCTGCGAGAAAATGTGCTACTTCCCTCTCCTCCTCCATCCCGCTATCCAATATAGCAATCCCTTCCAGTGCGCCGCAACGTTCTAGCCTATCAGAGGCCCTCGAGAAGGGAGGAAGACGCAATGTCTACAAACACCTTTGATTGGAGCTGGCCACAGGCTCGGTAAGCACACAGATCGGACCTAGGCGGCTCAACACGTGTACGGAGCCTTCGGAGCTCTCCAAGGGTTTTATTTCCTTATCTTCAACCAGGCAGGAGAAGAGAAAAGGTTGCACTCAGTACTAGCACGAGCCGCCTATTTCTGTTTCATCGCCTGAAGGGGCAATGATGCCAAAAGACAGTGTGTAAGTATGCTATATTACTGTACTATGCACCTACTCATACTCAACTGCAGGGTCCCCGGCTTTAGCGCGAACGGAGGATTTGGAGATTATTTGACAGGCGAGGTGGTGAAGGAAATACTAGGCAGACCAGCCTGTGGGTGGGTAGTGGGTGGTCCGCCTAGTATTTCTTTCACCACCTCGACAGGCTCAAAGTTCCAGCTCCACTAGCTCGATAAGTGCATTTGCACTAATGTGCAACGCCAAAAACGTGAAATACAGCACCGCAACGAACGCGTAGTTGGCCCGGATATCAACTAGGGGCTGTAGTGAGCAACCCGTTCATCTGATGATGTCATTACGGGCCTTACTATCTTTTGCAAGAGGCTTCCCTCTCCGTCAGTGTCGTCCGGATCGAAGTCATGTTCATGGTAATGAGGGGAAAAAAAAAAAAAAAGGAAATTCCGCGTTAGGCTGCGCCATTGCAATATTTCATGGGTGAACAAATCTGCTCATATGTGAGCTTGCCTCTCTTCACAGGCCCTGATGCGAGCCGATCTCGGCGACGCTGCCCATGTGTTGCTAACGACGCTCCTGATAGGGCGGAACATGCAACGGGATATCAAAATTGCACACCGCCAGCATTTGAACTGTGATACTATAATTACCTGCAAGGGGCCTACAGTTCTTATCATCAAAACATGTAACACGCAACATGTAACAAGGCACAAGATCAGCGGTGAATTGTTCCTGACATCGGGAATATACCCATTTCTTATCAGTTGCTAACGCCCCATAAGGTACCAGATGTTGGCAGCGATACAAGATACCTAATTATCATGCACCAAAAACTGAATTTCAATCACAAGGGCTTCTCTCGTCGGTCTCTTTCGTGGGCCTTCACATGGAACATCTGACGCGTATCACCGTTGTTCCTTGAGCCTCTGCTTCTCTCTTTGAATCTTCTTGAAGAAGGCATTCTGTTGTGGTTTCTTCTTGAGCGCCTTGTTCATGCTCTTCTTTTGCTCAACATACGCCATGTCCTGCCCTCCGCTAAGCTCTCCCAGTGTGCCGGCCGTCCGTCTTACGCGCCTCTTCTTTGATGCAGTGTAGAAGAGATCATCTGTGTCTTCCGCAAGTTCGCTTTGCTTCTTTTCTGCGTCGACAAGCAGCTTTTGCAAAAGCTCACGGCGCTCCCGTGGTGTATTATATGCCAACCCTTCCATTTTTTCCATTCCCGCTAATTGTGTGATCACCTTGAATGAATAGCCCTGGTCGACCAAAAACGCCTGCCTCTTTGTAGAATAATACATCTCGGCTGTGTCTTTCGACACCAACGAGTAAAAGAAGGCGTTAAACCCTTCATCTGATCTTCGCTTTGCTCTAAGAATACGACCCAGCCGCTGTGCTTCTTGACGCCGCGATCCATAATGTGATGATATCTGAATTAAACATGTGGCTTCGGGCAAGTCTAGAGAGGTGTCGCCAATCTTCGACAGGAAGACGGTTCTAATGGCAGGGTTGTGCATGAAGTTGTCCAAGATCTGCATGCGCTCAGTGTTTCCTGTCGCGCCACAGATATAGGACTTGTTAAGTGCTAAGGCTACAGCCTGCAGCGCATAGACGTTGTCTGAAAATACGATAATCTTGTCTCCACGTCGTTCGTGATAATCTATGAGGAACTGGCAGGCTTGGATTTTACGTGGGTTCATCACGTAGAGGTTGGCCTTGAGAGAACGTTCGGTCGTCCGCAGATATTCATCATAGAATTCTGTCGTCATGGGGCACCACACTTCGGCACATTGGACTTTTGCAATATGGCCTTGTTCTGAAAGTTCCATCCAGTTGGCTTCAAATAGCTTGGGGCCAATCAGAAAGTTGAGATCTGAAATCTTATCGTCCTCTCGTAACAATGTTGCCGTCAGTCCTAGTTTTGCGTGACTCTTGATGGAATGTGACACTTTTCGAAATATCTGCGCCGGAACAACGTGAACCTCATCAAGAAGCATGAGACCCCATTCCCGGCCAGTCAAAAAGTCCATCATCTTTTGAGAGTCATAAGCTCGCTTGCCCGATTGTGTTACCATAGGGTAGGTTGTGACGATGATACCAGTGTTGCCGGGAAACTTCGTCTTGCTGTCGGCGGTGAAAACAGCAATGTCTTCAGGCCGTATATTGGACCACTTCAGGAACTCTTGACGCCACTGATGCGCTGACATCGTACTTGTACAAAGCACGATGCACCCTTTCTTTATAGTACAAGCAGCAGTAATACCAACTAGGGTTTTGCCTGCACCACAGGGTAAAACGATGATGCCGCTTTTAGCTCGTCCGTTGCCAAACATTTTACTGAGACTCTTCTCCTGGTAACTTCGGATTTGCGTCGCAGGTCGCAAATCAATCTCCAAATTTGCATTTCTGTCATCGTTCCGAAAATCGTACTCTTCGAGCATGGGAAACTGAATTTCGAGACATCGCTTTTGAACCGTCTCCACGCTAGTATCTAGAATCTCAAAAGCATGCACTGCTTCCTGATTATCGTCATCGTCATCCTCCCGTAAAGCGTCGAAAGGATTTTCTGGTTGTGGCTTTGCTGCGTTCTCCGACTGTTGCTGCTCGCCTTGTTGAAGTTGAGCTTGTTTGACGCCAGCCGCATTTGAAGTTCCAGGAATAACAAGGCCGCCCATTGACGGCGCGTTGGTAACTGTTTCCGTACCCTGGACTCGGCACGGGCCTATTACAGGATCTTTGAGAAGCTTTTGTAGGACTTCAGGATCGTTACTCTCAACAAAATACTTAGTATCCTTGATGACCAATTTAACCTTCCCGTAACTGGAGGCACAGCTTTCGATGAAGCCTTTAATGGATGGAGGAAGTGGCGTCTTCGAAAAACGATCGAGGGTATTAACAATATCCTGAGGTAACAACCCAACCGAGACCGCGGCGTAAAGACTATGCGTTGTCAACGCATACTCGTGTAAGAAAGTCGGGCGAGACAAGGGCTCAGCGATGGTAATGAGGAAATCTTTGGCCTGTTCGGCAATCGGGTTGAAGTTCTCGAGGATGATACGGCCACGCTGCGGATCGATATATATGGGTCGACTCTTGTAATCGGGCTTGAGTGGGAGGTAGGAGAAATCACGTTTGCCGTTATCCCCAAAGTATCGCGAGGCACTGTCGATAGGGCCACGCCTGGTTTTGTCCTGGTACGCGGCTAATGTGAAACGATCAACTGCCTTTTGAACACTTTCCTCATCTTCAGCAGGCTCTACAGGAGAATCGGGGTCATCTTCGCTATCAATGTCTCGCGGCGTAGAGGGCCCCGGCGTCGAGGAGGCAGACGCCCTACCGGACTTGGCGGCACCGGTGACGTCTTAAAAGAATGTTAGTACATCAGCACACTCTAGGATGCAAGAGCGCGACAGCTTACTTCCAGAAGCCTTTCTCTTGGGCGCCATCACTTCCGACAGGCACACGGCTGAGAGTTGTGCTCGAGAGGTGAGAAATGTCGAAGAGGAGGCAAAGCTAGGATGGCTTGTGAAAGGAGATGAAGGACTTAAGATAGAAAGAATGAAGCAATATGACTGATACAAGGTACTGTCTGTACTGTGCTACTTAGGCACTGTAGAGTTACCTAGGTAGAGTCTGGAGCCTAGAGCCTGGACCCTTAAAGCCAGCGTCTGGCCAGTGGGGAGGCCACAGTAAGTGGCGAACCCACTTACTAAGTACCTAGGTACCTTCTGGTTGTGCTTACCTTATCAATTACCCCAGCCAGAATGTGGGGCCTATTGCAGGTACACAGAGCACCGCCTTCCTATTCTACTATCAACTTGCTCACCGCCTTCATATGCCACTTCTCTGCCGGCATATTCGTGTAATTTTCCCAAGCATCAACGAGCTATCACCCCGCGGAGAGAAGTGACATCGCGAACTCGGAAGCTGCGCACCCCCATCAATTGAGCGACGGACGTATCTTGTAGCGAATTGATCGCCAGACTCTCCCTCTTTGGCCGCACCTGTATATTCAATGGGACTGAGAAACGCCGACTCGCAAAGGTCACAGCACCATTAGTCTATACTTGTGGGATCTGTTGGATGCGATATAGCTCCTTCAACCAGCTGCACGCCGTTCACGAATATTCGGTTCTAATTGCCGTCTACGAGTGAGAATCACCATATACTCTATTTAGGGTATTTGTCTTCTCTCTAGGACCCAAAATGGCGACGCACACAGCCATGGCGCAAGGTAGCGATGCCTTCCTAAGAAGTCGACTCGAGCAACGCCTTGGCATTCTTCACTTTGTTTCTGCTAAGGAACACGGCTGGTCCGGCCAGCTTCGTACCAGGTAGGTGTGCCTAATTTTCAACCCTCAAAACACAGATATTCAGTATCAGTCCTTGAGCTTTTCCATTCGCCGATTCTGCGCTCCATAACAGCTATCTTCCTTCCTCCTTTAGCGAAAGTTGAGATGTTAATCATAACTAGATATACCGACTTCCAAGTGAACGAAATCACAAAAGATGGAGAAGTTGTCCATTTGAGTGATTTCCATAGCAATACCCGAGAGCTAGGACGAGCTGCAAGCCACACTACTGTTACATCATCTAGCACCCAACAACCTCCAGAGCCTGTTGCTCCAAAAAGCACCGCGCAAGAGGGCGACAGTGCTGATAAGCCTGAAAAGCCTGCTGCTGACGAGGCACCTAAAAATGACATTACTGAGTCAGACAAGGTTGCTTTGGTGGACCTCCTCGGGCAGGCCACCGCCGACGAGTTGCTTGATTTCTATGATAGAGTTCTGCAAAATTCAAAATCAACTCAAAAAGGTCCTGGAGATATCACCATTCCTTCTATTGAAGACAAATCGCAAAGATCTCGTGTCCACGGAGTAAGTTGACTTTGCCAAACTTACAGCTCAGGTAATTAATCTGGCAAAAGGAAATCCGTCGCATATTCAGTGGTAAAATCGAAACTACTACTGGCCCTGAAAACTCTATCAAGGCCACGGCTGTCCGCGGGAGCAACAAGCAACGAGGTAGCCGATCGGCAAACAATAATAGAAGCAGCCGTCATAACCTTGCTCAGGGCAACGATGGTCCCTATCTCCATTTCTCTCTTTACAAGGAGAATAAAGACACGATGGATGCACTGAACCACATGGCTAAGACCCTCAGAATTCACCCAAAGGCATTTGGGGTTGCGGGAACTAAAGACCGACGAGCCGTTACCGTTCAACGTGTGAGCATAAAAAATCGCAGTCCTAACTCGCTCATTGCTGTCAATGAGCGAATCGCCAATGTCAAGATAGGCGACTTCAAATATGAACAAGACCCTATTCGATTGAACGATCACGATGGAAATGAGTTTGTCCTTGTGCTGAAGAATTGTATATTCAGCGGCACTGAGAACCTTAGCTTTGAAGAAAGGCTTAAGGTTGCAAACTCGACGATTGACTCGGCTATGACGCATGTTATTCAACGCGGGTTCATCAATTATTATGGGACTCAAAGGTTCGGTACGCATCAGATCGGTACTCAAGAAGTCGGCATGAAAATTTTGAAGGGTGATTTCGCCGGTGCGGTTCAAGCTCTCTTATCATATGACCCTCTCCTCCTTGAAAGCTCCCAGGACCAAGACAATGGCAAAGGGGCCTTCTTCAAGGAAGATATTGGCCGTGCTCGAGCTTGCTCGACATTCTTGGAAACAAAAGATGCCGGAGCTGCGCTGGGCTATCTCCCACCACGATACCACGTCGAGAAGGCTGTGATTCAACATCTCAGTAAAAACCCGACAGACTTTGTTGGCGCATTGACGTCTATTAATCGTTCTATGCGTACTATGTATGGCCATGCTTATCAATCCCTTGTTTGGAACTTTATTGCTAGCAAACGATGGGAGCGATTTGGCGCCCAGGTCATCAACGGTGATCTTGTTCTGGTCAAATCTAAATCAGCTGCCATTCGTACGAATGACGAAGATAGAGAGAGAGAAGACTCTCTAGTATGGGAAGACGACATCGCTACAAGTCGAGTTTCTGGTCTCGTGCCTCACGCTATCACTGAAGATGATCTTCAAGACAGAAAATATTCGATCTTTGACGTCGTTCTGCCATCTCCTGGCTGGGATGTCACATACCCACCGAATGAGATTGGAGACTACTATACTGAATTCATGGGTAAACCTGAGAATGGCGGCTTAGATCCCTACGACATGCGCAGACGGCAGCGAGATTTCAGTCTTCCGGGTTCTTATCGAAAACTGATGGGAAAACTCAAGAGAGTCCCGACAGCATCAGTAAAAGCATACTCCAATGATTTAGAACAGCTTGTACCAACAGATCTAGATTTAATTCGACGCCGCAAAGAGAAAGAAGCGACGGCGCGTGATTCTAGCCAGAACAGCGCTGCCGCTAGATGGCAAACATTCGCACAAAACGTTAGTCAGAGTGAACTGGAAGAATCAAAAGCGAGAGTCGCTCAACGCAAAGCTGAGGACCCAATATCATCTACGCGTATTAATGATACGTGGGTTCAAACCTCAGTGGATGGTAGCAATAAACGCATCAAGATTGCGAGACACGGCGACGTGCGTGATAACCAAACTAGCTCCATCAATAACGATAGCGGGGATCCAATGCAAGTGGAAGATGATACGCCAGGCGACAAGCCAGAGAAGAACCTTAACGTGGATGCAACCGTAGTTGCTCATGATCGAGATGCAGTGGGTGAAGTGCAAGAGCAGCAGCCAGTTCCCAAAAATCTTGCATCCTCAATCATTGCAGCAGTAACAGCACAGGTGCGAGTCATCAAGAATAGATTCCTCAAAGCAATACATCAAGTGATGGCTTTTTTCAGAATAGCTACTGACAGAACTTCTTCAAAGCCTATCCCCGATGGAAACGAGTCACAGCCACACGAAGTACTGCACCAACTACCCTCAACTAATGGCGCAGCTACAGCCCAGGTGACAATCCCACAGACAACTCCCGCGCCCAGTTCTCCCCGACCAGAAATCAACACTATTCCGACTCAAGTTACGTCGGAACCTCAGCCTTCAAGCAGTGTCAAAGACTCGCAACAAAAACCTACTTCCAATGTAGCTGCTCCCACTGCAGTGTTAGATAAGGCTGAGACCGCGAATACTGACGCACTTGTCTCTGCTCATCCCGCTGATCCCGACAAGATTGCAGTCATTTTGCGTTTTGCTCTCGATACAAGTCAATACGCGACAATTGTGATACGAGAGTTGCAGGGGCAGTTGTGATGAGCAGGAACTTCGCGAGAAAGCCGCACTTCTCACTTAAGGTAAAATTCCTACTTAAACTGCTTAGTTGGCACGCATAAGATACTAGCAACAGACTACTTGCCTGCATATATATTCGACCTGTCACACTCGGTCAAATCCTCACGTACAATCACATGACATGGCCAGACGGTGATCTCCGGACGAACTAACATCAGAGATGCGCAACCGAGGTACGCGAAGAACTAGACTTGAATCTTGACGGACAGATTTTATTGTGGCTACGTGAACCTGGTGCCATATTAGACTTTCCAACGGCCCGCTCCATCTCTGGACTCTCTTCTTCTCGGTGGTCGCCCCTCTGATCTTACTAGGTACGGGATAGATGCTAACACTAATTCGGTGTACGAGTCGTTGAGGCCCATCAAGTTTATAACGAGTATAAATAGAACGTTGACTCTACTAGATAGATGAGATACCCCATTGCTACAATGCGAAAGCTTTAGACGCAACCAACCCACCGTGTCTCCCCTTAGGCACCTAGGTAGAAAGGAACATAGAGATTGGCACGGTCGACGGCTTCATATTCTTAGGACGTTACTGGTCCTTTTCCCGCAGCATAAAGGGCTACAATTCCGTGAGAATAACCAACCAATCGTATAATGTCTACCGTATGAGGCTTTTCGTAATTACCTAGGTAAGTATAGGAACTCAACTCCCGGCTCTTGCCGTTGCATTCAATTCTTTGTGGGTATTCCGTTGTAAGTCACACATCGAGACTCGCGGTTCCCTTTGTTCACAACTTAGGAGAATATGTCAATTCAGGTACGCCTCCTTTGTTAAGAAGGCCAAAATTTGCCTTTTCTCGGTCCCGGGTTAGAGAATGGAAGCCGCATGTATAGAACCTGCTCAGCTACCGGTACCGCGATACGGCCATTTACCCTTTGGAACCTGAACACTTCACAAACATCATTAACACCCATATCTTTCTAATACACAAGGCAATATAGGTCGTAGTTTGAATATCGGCCTCCTTCTGTCGGTTGGTGCAAGGACGGATAAGAATAGCTTGATGATTCAAAGCTATACAGGATGAGCGTGCTGGAAAGGTTTGCCAGGCACAATCATAGCATTCGAGCCCGTCGTGACTTTAAGCCGAGACCGGTGCATATCAGCGATGATGCTCGTGCTAATTCCCTGTTCAGTCGGCAACGAGATATCATGAACCAGGTAAGCTTATATCATCAAATATTCTCACCGCTTCAAAGACTGAAAAAAATTTTACATCCAAGATTTTAAGTCCGACAATAAAACATTTTAGTCTTGATGGAAGCAGTGCCTTACCGTTCAATAGACGATCCCCATCACCTAGAGGTGCGTAAGCCCATCGTAAACAGTTCGGATATCGAGGTTGTAAACTCAGCACACAATGGCAGATCGCTCATCTGATGCATTAACATCAGACGAGTCGGCGGAGCCCATTTGGAATCGAAAAAAATTACTAGCTCTATCAGATTCGATACGGGCAGATTTACGCGATGGCAATGTGTTTGGGCCGAATGCTGAAAAGCTTAGCTGCTTCCTCGAGGCCGCATTAAAAGACGAGGAGCGAAAGTATCCTTCTCTAGCCTTCGAGATGATTGAGTATGCGCGGCTGGACAAACTACTGGCCGAGCTCCTCCAATTTTCCGAGAATATAAAATCATCGGACTTGACACCAGAGCTCCTGCTGCGTTTCCGCGTCGATGTTTCGGAAGCCAAGACATTATCCCGGTTCTGGCGGCGTCGCTTTCGCGAGCAATTCTTCATGATTGATCAGCATCGATGCGCAATCCTCGTCGAAGGCGGACGGCTCAAGGATGTCGCTTTCAACAGCTCACTCGACTATGACCTGGGCAAGTGGCAGACGATGAAGGTGACCGGCCCGGTATCCGAAAGTGAGGCTAACCTGCAGTTTGAGCCCGGCCAGTGAGTTCACTTGCGACTTCATTTAGTGCCACGTATTTGTGTATTGGCCGCTAACATAGAGTAGTTGGTGGCTGAACATTACGTGCGCCGAACGAGATGGAATAGTCAACAGTTCCCTAGAGACGCCCACCAAGGGCTGCTATGGATTCACCTCATTGCCGCTTCTGACTGGCACGGAAGAGTTGATCCATCACAATACAGTCAAATATGTACGCGAAGGAAGGTCGACAGACATGCATATTCAACTGATCTCACAGGTGGGACGAAAGATTCGAATCATTCGAGGGTATAAATTGAAGAGTATCTTCGCTCCCGCAGCCGGTTTAAGATACGACGGGCTGTAGGTGGATATCCTAAGTCGAGACGTTAATCTCGTAGTACTGACGTATTGTGGTTGGTTCTAGATATACTATCCGGCAATACGGTTGCAAGCTCGATAACAGCATCAACAAATATCGCCTAGAGCTAACACTTGAGCGCGCAGCGGATCAAAGACCGTTCGAGAGTATCCGTAGAGTACCCAAACCATCCCAGCTCGATGACTGGGCACTATACGAGAAACTAGAGGGCGACAAGGTCAAATTGGTGGAGGGAGAGTCAAGTTATTTGCAATGGAAGCTAAAGAGGCAAGAGGAGAAAGCCGATCTCGAGGAATGGCAACGGTCAAGACTGTTCAGAGCCTCTTTCGCGATACCGAGGGGAGTAGGTCCAGGCCAGCAACGCCTAGACAGGCGTGTCACTCAATTCCTTTAATTCTCTACGCACCGCTCCTGAGCTTATCCTATGGCGTTCCTCTATAATAACCTGAACATACCGTTTGGTGTATTAATATCAGCACATTACTGCATAGAGACATGGAGTCCGTTCTGGTTGCGAAAAGACAGTGGTTTGGACGAGTTTTACATATTTGCATTAATGGTATCATTAGATTTCATGGGATGCTCATTAAATGTACGGCATCATGTTCTCGTATGTGTCCGCCCCGGGCTATACCTTCTCATTATCATAACACTCCTCTCCTAATAAGTAACCTCAGTAACGTTTATTTTCAATTTTTTATTCCTGTTGTAACAACGCCTGAAGTATGGCATTGACGAAATCTGAGAGAGTAGCGACGATCTGTGAGTGGTTCCAACGTCAGCAGAATGTTCATTGTAAGGTCGTGATTTGAGAACGTGTAAGGGGACTTACTGGTGTAGCATCGCCTATTAACTCTGTTGTCTGGTCGACAAAAGTCGCGGATAACAGGGCCTTGGCGTTGTCCACGAGGGTCACGATACCCTTGACAGAGCCAGGGGTAATGAGAGGCTTGAGCTGGTCAACGATTCCCTCAATGTCAATATCATTGAGGGCGCCTAGGAGAGGCTTGATGCTTGAGATAAGACCGGATAGGTCAACTTCACTAAGCTCATTGAGCAGCGGTGTTACCTTGGCCAGTAGACCCTTGAGGTCAATGCCAGAAAGTTCGTTGAGTAAAGGTACAACCTTTTCTAGTAACCCCTTAAGGTCGAGCTCGCCTAACTCGTTGAGAAGTGGCGTAACCTTCGCTAATAGACCCTTAAGGTCGATATCTGAAAGTTCATTCAGCAGGGGCGCGACCTGAGCCAGCAATGCCTTAAGGTCGATCTCTCCTAGTGCGTCGACAAGCGGCACAGCGTCACCAATTAAAGTCTGTGTTTGGTTGACGAAGTTCCTTGTCAACAACGACTCGGCATTGTCGACGAGGCCAACCAGACCAGTCACAGAGTCGGGCGTCAATAGAGGCGAGACAGCCTCGAATGTGCCCTCGAGGTCGATCTTGCCAAGGGCATTCAGGATGGGGGTGACCTGCTCGATCAAAGACGCGAAGTCAATCTTGCCTACGGCGTTCAAGATTGGCGAAATCTGCTTGATCAGGCTGTCAATGTCGATAGCGCTTAGCTCATTGAGTAGAGGCTCGACCATGGCAACCAGCTTAGCAAGGTCGATCTTGGCCAACTCATCGAGCAGCGGCGAAACCTTGTCAAGAAGCTCAGGGAGGTTGAGCTTTCCAAGTGACGAGATTAGAGGGACGGCGCCGCCAATGAGCGTCTTGGTCTCGTCCACAAAGTTCTTAGTCAATAGCGACTCGGCATTTCCGAGAAGAGCGAGCAAGCCCTTGATGGACTCTTCGGTCAATAAAGGTTGGAGAGCTTGGAGAAGTCCAGCTAGATCAAGCTTTGTTAATTCACCGAGTAGTGGTTCGACTTGGTCAATCAACTTTTCGAGGTTGAGATCACCAAGACTCTTCAGGAGAGGTCCGGCTCCAGAAATCAGTTCTTTCGTCTGTTGGACGAACTGAGCAGTGAGCAGATTCTCAGCATTACCAAGTAACGCTACAAGACCCTTGATTGAGTCTTCTGTTAACAAGGGAGAGACAGCTTGAAGGAGACCTTCCAGATCAAGTTTTGTCAGTTCAGCAAGTAGTGGTTCAACCTGGTTGATCAACTTTTCAAGGTCCAGATCGCCGAGACTCTTAAGTAGCGGCGCAGCCCCAGATATCAAGTCCTGGGTCTGGTTGACAAACTTGGGAGTGAGCAAACTCTCAGCATTTCCAAGTAAGCCTAACAAGCCCTTGATAGAGTTTTCGGTCAACAATGGCTGCAATGCATTGAAGAGGCCTTCCAAATCAAGCTTTCCAACTTCGTTCAAAATTGGTGTGACCTGTTTGATCAAGGCGTCAAGGTCTAGCTTGCCAACCTCTTCCAATAACGGTCCGGCGCCAGAGATAAGGCCCTTAGTCTGCTTCACGAAATCGGCAGTGAGAAGGCTTTCGGCGTTACTCAATAACCCTAGCAAGCCCTTGATGGAATCTTCTGTCAATAACGGCTTGAGTGCATTGAAGAGACCCTCGAGATCGAGTTTTCCGACTTGATCCAGGATAGGCTTGATTTGTTCGACCAAGGCGCCTAGGTCAATGTCACCCAGGTTCTCGAGAAGTGGTCCAGCACCAGAAATGAGACCCTTGGTTTGCTTCACGAAATCCGCCGTCAGGAGGTTTTCAGCGTTGCCCAGCAATCCAATCAAGCCCCTGATAGAGTCTTCTGTCAACAACGGCTTAAGCGCGTTGAAGAGACCCTCAAGGTCTAATTTGCCGACTTGGTCAAGGATAGGCTTGATTTGCTCGACTAAAGCGCCCAGGTCAATGTCACCAAGGTTCTCAAGGAGTGGTCCAGCGCCAGCAATGAGGCCTTTCGTTTGCTTAACGAAATCCGCCGTCAACAAGTTTTCGGCGTTGCTAAGAAGCCCCACAAGACCTTTGACGGAGTCTTCTGTCAATAAAGGCTTTAGGGAGTTAAAGAGACCTTCTAGGTCTATTTTGCCGAGCTCGTTGAGGATAGGTTTCACTTGGTCTATTAGAGACGCTAAATCGAGATCTCCCAAACTCTTGAGGAGCGGTCCGGCACCGGCAATCAAACTCTTTGTGTCTTTAACGAAGGTGGCGGTCAGGAGGCTTTCGGCGTTGGCCACTAATACGATGAGACCATTGACAACTGTGGGGTTGAGCAGAGGTTCAACCGCCTCAAGTATGCCTTCGAGATCGATCCTTCCAAGCGTATTGATCAAGGGCTCAGAGGCCGTCAGTAGCGACTTGAGGGCATTAACAGTGTTGTTGTTGAGGAGCTCTTCGGCATTTCCAAGCAGAGTCACGAGGCCGTTGATAGACTGTGGTTGAAGAAGCGGGTTCAATGCGTCAAGGAGTCCCTTGATGTCGATGTCTCCCAGGCCCTCGAGGAGTGGCTGCGTGGTGGTAAGTAGTGACTTCAGATCATTAACAGTTTCTTTGGTCAACAGACTTCCAGCGTTGTTCAGCAATGTGACGAGGCTTTCGATTGTATCGGGTGTTAGGAGGGGCTTCAATGCCTGGAATATTCCCTTGATGTCGATGTCCTTAACGTCATCAATGAGATCTTCTAGCGGTAACTCGCCTAGCAAGTCGACCAAGGGCCCGGCCTTCATTACGAGGTTCCTGGTGAGCGCAGGCATAGGTGGCCGGAGTGTCTCGGCTAGATAGGTCAGAGAGTCGTGCACAGCCTCCAAGAATTCAGGAGTCAATAGTTGCGAAAGAGCTTTGACGAGCTCTCCGATGTCACCTAAGCTCGTTGTAATATCCTTTAATCCATCGATAATATCACCCAAGTCACCAAGGCCGGGGAGCAAATCCCCAAGGTCTTGCGTGTTGACAGTTCCATCGCTTGAGCTCGAGCTCGAGCTAGAGTCAGACCCTGAGCCTGATCCGGAGTTGGAACTCGAATCTGTCTGATTTTGACTGTTTGCCCGTGGATATAATGGAACTCTCAGTTGTTGTGCCTGGCTCTTCCTTAGAAGGCTGTTTAACTCCGTTAAGGCGTCTGTGAGTTCTGATCGGGGCACTATTGCGAGGTTGTGTTTTGAGAGCAGAGCATCCAGGGCTGCCGGGTCCAGACCGAGCTCTGCTGTTGAGGCTGTCTTCGCGGCTTGTTCTGCGAACAGGCCGGCTGGAGCCAGGGCAGCCACTACTAACTTTGAGAAACGCATGATGGCGACGGGCGAGAGAGAGCCACTGGTAAAGTGTTGTTGTCGTTGTCTGCCAGTCCGCGCCGAGACCCCTGATGAGCTTCAAGAAGCGCGTCCAGCTCGAAGAAGACAATAAGAGTGCGACGAGCAGAGAAGAAGAGTTATGGGCATGGACACACAGTAACAGGAAGTAGTCCTCATGCGGATCTGAGCTGGCGGTGCCTCACTCCATCGTGCATCTCGTGTACGATCGACGACCCGCAGCATCATCATAACAATAAATCAGCGATGCAACCACGCTACCTTTCACATGGAAAAGCTCGCAGGTCGCAAATTACCGACTAGTCTAGTCCCAGTCCGTGTTGGAGCGTGTGCGCTACGTCGTGCATTGCAGGACGCAGAGCAGCGCCCTTTGCCATGTTGGGTCATGTCTCCATATTGGGCAATCAGCTCCCCTGATCTCTGGCCGGCGCCGCCACCAGGAAGTTGGCTCTCACTGTCGCATCCTGCCTAGCTGATCCCCAGCTCGGTCCATTTCCCCAGGATTGCCCAGCTCGGTCCAGGCTGGCTCCCGGAGCGAGGCCCCTTTACAGTCGTAGCGCAGGCCGTTGTGCAGGTCTTGTGCAGGTTGTGCAGACCTTGTGTAAGCCTATGGCCCGTCTAACCCCTGGCGGAGGCTCGCAAGCTAAACTAAACAGGCAACCGCCACCCGGTCATGAGGGGAACGATGTTGGGGCCTGACGAGGGGAAGACAGAGAAAGGAAGACGAGCGAGAGGCGAGGCCAAGGGAAGACAAGGCGATCTCTGCCCCCGACAAACTAATTTCTCGAATCTCCCGCTACCCAAGCGCCATTTGGCTGCTAGTGCCGATACTACAGCTGCACCCCGCCCTCTTTCCCGTCTTGGAAGGGCAAGGGAATGAGGATGGTCTTCTTCTCGTGACTCTCCGCTGCTGTATGTACGATGTAGACTAATAGCAACTCGAACGGGACCGGGGGATTGGGTGACGAGGTGACGGGATGTGTCCTATCGTGACCGCCTACTCTACTGTAATACTACTCAGTCAGTAGATTTTGCGTGGGTCACGGTCAGATCAAGCCTCGCCGCTCGATTCACAATATACGCCACGCACATGTGTACTCGGTTCTCCCCCCCCCCCAATCTCCAATCCCCAACTCCTCCAACTTTCACAAGCTACGGTGAGGTCGTTTGGTATTGCCTGCCGTCTCTCATGATACCGAGGCATCTTGGGTCAACGGCGCTGATCGCAATGCACTGACCTCTGTACATCCGGTGCCTCGAGTTCATAAATCATCACTAGTGTGCGTATACGTACTGCATACAGGCTATTCGAACCAGTGCGCACGGCTCAATAATTTTCCGCTGTTGTCTAGAACAAGATGTACGAGATGTACGAGATGTCTCGTCCACCTTGTTGGCAAGCATTGTTCGGATTTTCTTTTGCCAAGTCATGTTGCACCACCTTCACCACCCAACTTACACACACACCGAGTCTCAGTCTCAGCCAGCAACAGTCATACCAGGCTCACACCTGTGCTGGTGCGCTAGTGAGAGCTACTGTATGTATCTATGACTTGCATCAAGACCGCATCGAGCTTCAGAACGCTTCGGAATACGCCACGGCCGAGCTCAATACGGGACGACCTTAGAGGACGCAGATGAGAATCGGCGTGATCCTACATTAACGAAAGAAGATTACTATGTTGAGACTGATCACGGGGCTTACACTTCAACACTATCCGATGTGTCTATGGTTATTCTGGAAATGACGTCGCTCGTATTATTCTGACGGTATCCGTGAGAATCCTCATCACGGAGTTTGTGTTCAGATTTGGAATGGCGTAGCGGCCTCGCTGGCTTACACTACACGAACAACTCGATTTCATACTAGCGAAGGACTTGATCGTGGTATGTATGCAGACCCTGCTGTTACTCAAAGCCGGACATACTGCCAATAGTGTACTGGCAGCCTGGGGGATCGGCATTGGTTCCCGCGCAACCTGGAGGATCTGTGGAGGACGGACAGGCTTTCGACAGACCTTCAGCAGAGATTTCATTCTCCTGTAGTAGTGTACATTTACCGGTATGATGGCAGAAGATCTGTGGTGAAGAGTGAGAGAACTGCGCTAGACTCTGGCTAAACCAACACAGTCTCAAGCCCCACAGAGTGCGTGACTAACAACGAGCCAGTAAGGCTTTAGGATTTGTAAATAAAATGATAATCTGACCAGGGACCCTGCCAATATCGGTGGCCTTGCATGTCGACGACTAGGGCTAGGAGAAATCCCGCGTCCGAATTTCTCACTGAGTGGGGATGTTAATCTATTTACTTGGTGTACTGAGTAGGTGGTATGCACTAAGGCCGGGCAGTGGTGGGACTGTGAGGAGAAGCATCGGGATGTAACATCAATAGGCAAGGGTAGCAAAGTCGATAGGCTGGCTGGGTCAAAGCTCGGTGCTACAGATGACGATTTAGTCTTGGGGAACGCATTTTGGGTACGGCTGACGGTGCCTTGTGCGTCTCCTCGTGGCTAGATACCAGTCGCCGCCGCCGCTCATCTGGCTTCCCTTCGCTCTATCTCTCTGTGCCCGTTCATCCTGCTCGAGCCCGTCGGCGCCCAGAAACAATAATACGATATGGCGTCTAGATTTCAGGAGACGTCTCATTTCGAGCACAATACCCCTCCGGGCTCGATCCATGGTGCTGGAGGTGATGCAGATGAGGGTCCGACGAGGAATAGCGATGATGCATCATCAGTCGACCATGTTCAGGAGAAGCCCGCCGCGGCGGTTCCTCTGACAAAAAAGCAGAAATTTAAGCGGCACTGTGGTCGATTCAAGTGGTGGTATCTGGGTGTTGGGCTTATTATTCTAATCATCTTGTTACCGCTCATGTAAGTGCACTTCGAGGACAGTTAAAGGAGACAACATTGACTTGATTTCAGATTCACAAAGATCATACCAGCAATCACGCAAGACATTGTGAACAATCAAAAGCTACCCATCAAGACTGGCGTATTCCAAGCCGTGTCGCCAACAGAGCTTCATGTGACCATAGAGACGGAGTTGGATACACCACTAGCAGCAGATCTTGATCCTACAACTTTGTACGTTTACAACAAGGGCACACCGGATTATTCACCTTTCATCGACATTACTCTACCCAAGATACATGCAAATCATAAAACGCCAGTCGCTGTTACGAATCAGACGGTGACGGTGACAAACCAAACCGAGCTTGTTAAATGGTTCGACCAAATCTTTGACCTGCCCGAGACGGACCTAACTGTGAAAGGCAAGACAACGGTCCACCTTGGGGCGCTGAAGATGCAATCAAACATTGACAAAACAATCAAGATCTCGTCTCTCAACGCCTTGGATGGATTCGGTATCACCAGCTTGCGGCTAATATATCCCGCCATGGAGGATGGTACAAATATCAAGGGTACTCTCAGCTTGCCCAACGCAGGTATAATTACTCTTGGACTTGGAAATCTTACTCTCGATCTGTTTTCAGGCGATATTAAGCTTGGTTATGTCGACATTTACGATGTCACCTTACCCCCTGGAAACAACACACGGGATTTTACGGGCCAGCTCTATCTAAACGAGCTTGTGCCCAACCTGGGCGCAATCCTAGACAGCCAGTCAAAAGCATTAGCTGATGGCAACATTCAGCTAATAGCTACTGGTAATGCTACCAGGGTTAATGGGATACATATCCCCTATGTTGAACAAGTCCTCAACAAGAAGAAGTTGATATCAACCGTGCCAGTCATAAAACTGATAAGCGATGTTATCAGCAGCTTCTCTGGTAGCGATGCTTCTCTCAGCGACTTGCTTGGCGACACAGTCGGTAACTCGACATTCCTCGAGGGTCTCCTAGACCACTGGAACTCAACAACAACAAACACAAATGGCACTGAGTTACCAATGAAACTCGGCCGTTCAATGCCGAAGGGACCACGCACAATCAAGGCGCCGGCGACGAAGAGCTTGCTGAAGATGGGCCTGAAGTTGGCGTTGGCGAAGCTCTAAGGAAATAGGAGCATGCGGTATGATTACTTACGAAACGGGTCACAAGGCGGTCAGGCTGATGATGACGGCAATATTACGCTGATCTATCAAGAATGGTTTGATGCCGTTGCGCTAAGAGTAAACATGGAACATGATTTAATGATTAATGTAAATGCAATGCAATACCCAATATGAACATGATAAGATCCATACGGCGTGATCGCTGTCCCTGAAGAATCTTCAAACGTGTAACCTCAGAAATTGTATTATCCTAACCAGTGACTAGCCGTGCTATCCCTTCCCTGAATCAGCACCGGAAGGCGCCACAATTTGGCTTGTCCCCATCTCCTCCTGTTGGACAGACCCCTTCTCTGCTGCTGCAGCGTAGCTCTCCACGCCAACACAGACATACGTCTTAAACTTCCGCGCTGGCACCCTGTTTTCGAACATTTCGTGAATCTCTTCAAGCGTTCGATCTCTAGTTTCGGGAAGAAAGAGATACGCAAAAACAGCAACAATCACATTAGAGGCAAACCAGATATATCCGTATTTCGGGCCCCAGTTAAGACTCGCGGGGTTGATGAAGTACGGCGCTGTCAATGTACCTAGGAAGTTTCCCAGAAAATTCAGTGCGGTGGCAAAACCAAAACAATAGCCCCTGAGTGCGCTGTTGGGGTACTCGCCCCCAAGAAGCCAGGCGAACGGCGCTTGGGAAGAGATCAGTATGATATCTATGTGAGTGCAGATGCGACGGAATTTAAGGTTAAGCTGAAACTCACCATAAGCTACGTAAACGAATACAAATACCCCATTGAATACAACAACAACTATTGCAGTGGGTGTTGAACCTGGGCTTACGGTCCAAGCTATAGCTTGTGCGAGTTGTGCGAGCCCACATACAGACACCCCAATGACCATAAGAGCTCTACGATCGATGAATCGGATAAACAAGGAGCTAACAATAGCGGCGATAAACCCTATCCCAGTTATCAGGATTGAAAAGGCAAAAGGGTTAGAGACGCCAGCTATTTGAAGATAATAGGTCGTGTATATATTAGTCCAGGAAGAGCCTGTGTGGCATTATCAGTTCATCTATTGCCCTATTTACTCTAATCATGGCAGGGTAGGATTCACCGTTTGCAGAGTGGAAGCACACGACAGCGATCGATAGCAATGTACGGCGCAGATTTGTGCCTCGCCACATCTCTAGGAACAAGGCCCTCTTGTTCTCTTCAACTTGTTCGCGCGTCGACTGCTTAATCTCGTTGAACTCCTTACGTAGCTCGATCTCGTCTATCTTCGGATTGCGGAGCCGGCGCAGTGCCTCCTCGGCCTCAATCTCCCGGCCTTGGACTGCAAGCCACCGGGGTGAGTCAGGGAAGAACCATAATGCAACTGCCTGGATCGCGGGGGCGATAAAAAAGACTGCGAGAGGGATTTGATATGCACGTCGGTTGCCGATATCATGCGTTCCATAATCAACTACAGCACCGACGATGGAACCAGTCGACCTGTCAAGACTAGAGGTTAGTTTCACTCTTTTCCAGCGCACGGATTGAATTTCAGCAAAGTTTTGTTAGGAAGACATCAGACGCATTTCATAGCCGTCGAAACAAAGGAAGTAGCTCTGGAGGCTACTCACAATTGACATTGGTATACGGCAAAAGTAATGCCCCTGAGGTGGGCCGGGGCCACCTCGTGAACATAGAGCTGGGAGAAGGTAAGGAACCACCCTACAGAGACGCCTACCAAGCTTATCAGTGATATCTGATCCAGTGTAAGGTACCATGGCACGCACCAAGCACTAGACGAGCAAAGTAGAGGGACCCGAGGTTTGTTGTCCCTATCATGATAGCAGTCGCAATGAAATTGAGGAGCGATGCCGACCACAACCCAGCTTTCCTACCGAACCTGCTACTGAATGGGCCTACGAGAAGCGAACCGACAAATGTTCCGATCGTCATGAGGCTCGTTATGAGCTGCTGCACTGTCGGCTATAGTACGAGTCAGGAAGGCGCTGGTATGGATAGATTATCGCCTACATCGATGTTCCAAGACTCGATTTTGGTGTCATAGTACCCATACACCTCCAAGAAGCCCGGCATTCTGTTACATGTGTATTAATACCCGGAAATCTTATGTGATAAAACCAAATGAAAGTTCGCAGACACACGACAGGAAGCCGCCAACGAGGGCATAGTCGAGACCTAAATACATTTAGCAATCTTCCGACATTTGAGCTTGTAACGAGGTTGTTAGGTGTTTATTACCATACTGGAACGTCGAAATAGTCGCGACGAAACAGATCAGAATACATTTCGTATGACTTTTCACGTCGAGTTTGAGCGGATTCGCGGATATCGTAGCTCCAATCATCTTTTTCACGATGTTCGACTCCTTTCAATGCGTAGCTGCAGTATCAAGATTATGGGAGTGGGGAAAGCACGACGGAAGTAAGGATCGATAGAGCGCCATTATATTAGCCTGCTATATCTTTGCCTACTTTACTTGCGGTCCATTCGGGTAATATCAGGACAAGATCATATTACATTGTATGTATGCTTGCCGGATTATAGGGGTGATGTCACATTCATTGTAACCTAGAGATACCCGACCGCCAGATATCATGGAAGGACCCCGCGAGAGCCAGCCACTCACGGATCATACAGTAGTTGTGAGCTGACTTGGGGTATATTTGGTGGAAAGAAACTTGTGACAGACGAAGAGTGTGGAGAAGTGGGTGGTGTTGAGCTTGGAGAACCGGCAATTACTCAATACTAAAGAAGGTCCTATGAATCAAGAGATTCCACATGATATGTGGAAGGCTTCATACACAGTAATAGTGTGCATATATCTTCTATTGGAGTCAGTATCACAACTAGGTGTGAGATAAATTTCTGCAGCCATGGCAACACTACAGAACGACAACCAACAGAATGGAACGAGTGGGCATTCAACAGGGGCATCCAAGCTACGACAAGAACCTCTGAAGAACTCCGGATCAATTGACCATTTGGAATATGTAGACGTGACACCAATAATTGGACGCGAGTACCCAATAGCTAAGATCAAGGACATCCTCACCGCTCCTAACTCTGATCAACAGTTAAGAGACCTTGCCATCACGATTTGTGAGCGAGGCGTCGGTAAGGAATTCTCGGATTTGGGTCTTCTTTCCCAGCTGAACAGGAGAACCCCATTTGCGCCAGAAACTATTGAAAACCTTATAACAACTACTAATACAGCATACGCAGTATTTTCAGAGCACCACAAGATGATCTCACAGTCGAAGAACAGAAACATGTCACGTATATGCTGGGAAAGCTAACAGGGCGCCCGGAAGACCATGGTCTACACGTGCATCCGTTAGCCAACAGTCCTAATAATCTGGCAATGGCGGATGGAACAAGGGACTCAAATATGTAGGTATTTTGGTTGCCGTTTTAAGCACATATCTCGGACTCAACCTAGCGCGGAGCGCTTTCAACTAATGCTGCGTAGATATGTGATAAACTCAGAGGCAATGAAGAAGCTATACAAAACGATGAAACGCCCCTCAAATACCCTGGACGAGCCCAGAGATCTCTCTCGCGAATGGCATAGCGATAGTAAGCTACCCTTCTCGCCTCTTCAAATTCAGGAATTCTTAATGCGGCAGGTTGCTACGAGACTTGCCCATCGGATTTCAGTTTCCTACGTATGCAAGATACACCGCCATCCGGCGGCGATACCCTTTGGTGCTCAGGCTACGAACTGTATGTTCCCTTCGTCCACGCAAACACTAGCGACATATTCGCATGTTCCACCGTGTAGCAGCTCATAGTAACACTCCCGGCACAAGCTACGACCGAATATCGCCCTCCTTCCGGGGCTATCTCGAGACACTGACAGCAACCTGTTCGCAACTGGAGCTGTTCAAATCATCCTGCGAGACCGGTGGCTATGCCGTCACGTCGCCGCGCGGGTCGCCGCTGAACAGGGACTTCGAGTTCGCACCCTCGCACCCCGTTGTGCGCACGCATCCCGTCACGGGTTGGAAAAGCGTGTTTGCGGGCGCTGGCCTGCACATCACACGCATAAATGGAGGTATAGTATCTCTTGGGAGTCAATTTTGCCCTGTTATGGCCGCCCTGGTAGCGATGCGATGAGCGTTTGCAGCTACTTCTCAAATCTTTTCCCGTTCTGGATACATGAAGAGGCGATTACTGACTTCAGGGAACGATAGTGACCTCTTACGAAGATAGGATGATTCGCGAGTATATAATGCGCCTCATCACGCATAACCATGATTGTGTGGCGCGCATGCACTGGACGAAGCAGGCATGTGCCATCTGGAGCAATCCGTGCACGTTGCACGCTGCTACGGTAAGCCACGGCCACCCCATGATGGCGCAATTATAGACATCGAAGATCACAGAAATATAAGTTGACTAACTCATCTCTTGCGATTCACGATAGCCTGATACGCATCTAGCTGATGGGATACGTGTTGGAGTGAGGGCTACGGGAATCGGCGAGGTTCCCTATTTTGACCCAGCGTCTAAAGGGCGTCGAGAGGCACTCGGGCTACCTTCCAACTAGAACTAGAGCTGTGGTAATAGTCACATCTCCATCACATACGCATCGTTTTAAAGACCATGTGGATTGGAGAGAAAGGTCAGTGTGAGGATGTGCAAAGTAAAACATCCTATGCGTACATCGGCAGATTGATTTCTTATCCGCTTCATAGTTGTCCTGGGATCGTCTCAACTTAGCGGGAAGGCAGATAGTTAAGAGAGGACTTCTTCGGCATAACAGGGTCTATATGGAATTTGCTCGAACTTGACGATGGTATGTGTATTTTCATGAGAGTCCTCCGTATACTCATTGTTTGTGAGGACCATCAGGCGGATATTCTTCTGCCTACTACCTAAACGGGTCCAAGTGGAATAAACACCCCTTTATGGGAATATACAGTTGATTATCAAACCATATGCATTAACCATGAGTAAATCCTAGGGAAGCTCAGCCTAATCCTGCCCCTCCACACCCTCATGTTTACCGTTTTGGTGGGGTAGCATGAATATTTCACATTTCTCTTTTGACAACACCTGACCTTGTTAAATACTCCGTTATACTGAAGGTCACGATGGCGGGGAAGAAAAATAACAATACGAAGGCGAAGGGAGATAGCAAGTCCGGTGGTGATGGCGACAAAGACAAAGGCGGCGGCGGCAAGATGAAGGGGGGTCAGAAGATTGAAGTCCGGCACATCCTCGTAAGTCTCGATCACTCTCAGTAATGGTTTAAAAATGATAACGTGAGTAACATCGAGGATGACACAGTGTGCGAAGCGCTCCAAAAAGGAGGAGGCTCTTGCTGAGATCCAGCGCCTCACAAGGGGAGACCCGAAAGAGGGTGCAGCGGCCAATGCGGCTGAGCCCACGGGCAAAATCGATCCAAAGACGAAGACTAAGGCGCCGACCCAGGCAATATTTATCCATGTTGCTAAACAATTCTCCGAGGACAAGGCTAGTCAAGGTATGATGTTCCTGATCCCCTCATTTGCTGTTTTGTCCTGTTCTCAGAGGCTTACGAGCTATAACAGGAGGCGCGCTTGGTCAGAAAACGAAAGGCTCTTTACATCCAGAGTTTGAAAAGGTCGCATACGGTCTACAGCCCACAGAAAATGGTATTGTTCACATTGGAGAAGCCAAGACGGACTTTGGATATCATCTCATAGTGGTGGATAAGCGATTATGAAAATATGGATCTTCCAGCTTGACGCCAAGCCAATGATCACGTCTCACTTTGGGACACCATGGCAGCGACGAAGTCAAAAGTTTGGTTTGTAACAGAGGTTTTTTTTTTTTTTTGGTTGAATTGATTCCGATGTGTATGGGTTTCCTATCTCCAGCATCTATACCGGCTGAGAGAACCATAATACACCTAGAGTATTTACTCAAGATGGAGGAGTATCGGGTTTTGGTAGTCTATATTCCAATCACAACGCCGGCCAACCCTTTACTGCTCAGTTTGGAAGTAGTCGAGGATGACGGATCGCTCGTGAGACTCCTCACCCCAGTCCTTAACTACGACGCAGGAGCAGTTGACGACCTTGCGCGCGTTACCCTCTCGGTCCAGAACGCCTGATAAAATCATTAGTTCAAGCCCACGCGAGTATCCTAGAGGCAGTATGGGTTTCACTTACAGAGACCAGCCCACTCGCCGAGCTGCTTTCCATCGGGAACCTTGATCAGAGGGATCTTGTGCTCCTGGCATAGGGCAATTACCAGCTTCTTGTAGGCCTCCTCCTCGCAAGTCTCGTTGAGGACACACATGTGAGCCTGGCGTCTGTCAAGAGCCTTGGAAGCCTCACGGAGACCACGGGCAAGACCATCGTGCATCAGGGCGAGCTTCAGCACACCCTTGAGGGCATCCAGAACGGACATCTGGCCCTTGGAGGCTTCGGCGGAAACTTCAACCTCCTCGGGGGCATCGGGGGCGTTGTTCTCTTCTACGTCCGACTGCAAGCGGCGAAAATGTCAGTGGTGATTCAAAATAATTCCTGCAACTTCCAATATCCAGGCAACCTCCCATCCGCACATCTCGAAGGCGAGGCGGGGCAGATGCGGAGATTGCGCTATAGCAACTAGTTGAAGGGGAAGAAAGAAAAAAAAGAAAGATTGTAGCCAAAACGTACCATCTTGGCTTGTTTGATACCGGTGCGATCCTCGAAGAGTTGATGTAGGTGATGTAGAGTTGTGAAGGTGGAAAGGTGACGTTGGGGGAAAGGCGTGCAGAAAATGTAGAGTTCAATTGCGCCGGGGTCTATCTCTGGTAACTTTTGGTGGGGTCTCGCTGGCCAGGCTGTGTATCAGTGTGTCTATCAGTGCATCGCTTAGGGCTCGATTTCCCCAGGGTTTGTCCCATTGGCTGCATGCTGAGCGTCTAGACCCTCTCCGGGCCGCTTACAGCTGGTAGGTATCTGGTGCTGCGGCTCTGAAATACCTAGATTACATGCACCAGAACGCTGTGTGTGTGGGGGTCAGTCTGTCCGGCCACCACAGCCCAGTAAATTGGGTAGCTTGGCGAGGAAATTGAGCACTGGTCACTGGTTGGCCCGTTGCTCACCAGCTTTTTCTTGTCGTACCTACCACCTCAGCTTGAGTTCCCTCTTCTTTACCACTTCATCATCGCGCATCAACACTTACATTCACAAGTCTTTTCTCGCGAACCACGCACCAGCGCAACCATTTCAGTTGTCGACATCGACCGTTTGAAGTATGTGAGACGTCTCCGAGGCCAATGGGATCATTTGATCCCGGGCATCCCATCCCCATGTTCGAATTCCCTTTCTGAGGCCAGGGGAGAGCAATCAGTGACTGGCTAGCTCTGATACGCATCTCCTCTCCGGCAATGAGCGGGCAGAACCTCTTCGTCCACCCGGAATGAAGAAGGCACCCTCCATGCTCTAGGCTTCTGAAGACTAAACTGTCGCGTCAATGTAGACACCGCTAAAATGTCCCTCCCTAATGCGCTCAACGCCATCAACAATGCCGAGAAGACCGGAAAGCGACAGGTGCTTATCCGCCCTTCGTCTAAGGTCATTGTGAAGGTGAGTCTAGACGTATTCTACTCCGGGCTATGCCTATGCATGGCAAGTCTGGGTACAATGCAGAAATACTGACAAGCATTCTCGCCACAGTTCCTGACCGTAATGCAAAAAAAGGTATGAACTACGGCCCTTGTATAGACAGACCCTTTGTTTAATATTACCTCTCACTTCGGCATGATAACTGGACGACGGTCTCAACATTTCCTACGATCAAAGTCTTTTAAGTTGCCGATAGATTAATGTTTATCAAGCGAAGGAGTCTTACACGTTTCTCTGATCTATCACATGAAGTCTTACGTTTAGTCATTCGCTACATATGCTAACTATTTATACAGGGATAGTATGTTTGTACTAGACTTGCACAAAATCAGCTCAGGTAGCTAACCCATGACAGTATCGGCGAGTTTGAACAGGTCGACGATCACCGTTCAGGCAAAATCATTGTCCAACTCAATGGACGTATCAACAAGGCTGGTGTCATATCTCCCCGGTACAATGTACACCTTTCCCAGCTTGAGAAGTGGGTTGTGAAGTTGCTTCCTGCCCGTCAATTCGGAGTAAGTCCCTAGTAGTTCGGCTTCTAGAGAGAAGAATTTGTATTGACCATCCCGGGCAGTATGTCATTCTCACCACCTCCGCTGGAATTATGGATCACGAAGAAGCCCGCAGACGCCATGTATCTGGAAAGATCATTGGCTTCTTCTATTAAACTATGGTTGGTTGCAAGATGAATGAGATTACACGAATTATATCGTTTTAGCATTTTCAGGCGTTGGGGTATGAATAATGACGGTATCTTTACTGAGGTCAGATATCTAAAAGCTGGTATAAAGGAATATACGAATACCCAAACCGTGATTTACTAAGCCATACCAGCAAGCATGTGCATAAAATTCCACATGTGAATAAGTGCTTACTCGTTGGTACATTGTTTGGCCATTTCCGACTAGATTACCAATTTACATTGGTTTCTGCTAGTGAACGTTTGGCTTGGCGAAGGATTCTGTCTTACATTTTCTGCGGTTGTGCCGCCTTGGGACATATATAACACAAGTGAAATGAATAAAGTATGACGGATTTAAACGAGACAGTCTGCAACCCCGACTTGGCCTGTATTGATGGAAAATCCTTACTGTAACATTGGGGTGCAGGTTCAGCAGCCATAACGAGAGCTTGTGCCTTGCGCAACGCATCAGGGGGCTTTGATTGGGTCTAGACCGGCCCGGCCAATAGCAAGCACGGCACCCGCTACCCGGCACCAAGACTGGCGCCCGAGCACTACCTACCTTCAGGTCTCCTGATTCCACGCTACCTACATCATGATTTCGTCGTCAAATTCAAAGTGCAGCGATTGCTTTTCATCTCCCTTCAAGTAGGATTGTCTCTCTGCTGCTGTCTTACTTTATCGCCGAAACCCCAGTCGTAGTGGATTGTAACACATCGTCTTTCTCTTTTGACGTGGCCCAATGTGCCTGCCGGTACCTTTCCCACCTGGTGCAGATGCAAATCCGCGAAAATCGCCTTCGACGACGTGAGAGCGAGAGTACCAGCTTCTGACTACAAATTACTCCTCCCATGCGCGAGATGCGGCGGCGCCAAGTGCTGCTGACTGGCGTCGTTGCCTTCATACTCATCTGCCTCGTGAGCATTGTCCGCATCGGCTCTGGAAGCCCCTCAGATACGTCTCGAGGTCATGCGCCAAATACCGGCTTTGATGTGCCCCCAGCCCATCCTGCCCCGGCATCCGACAAGAGCGGCAACAATGACGATGTCCTCGGTTCAACGGATAACTCCCAATCGCCCTCGGGGTCGAGCGTCGATTACAAATTCGAACCTGCACCACGAGACGTCCACCCGATCGAATTCCTGGTAACGCAAGCGGAGAAAGAGTTTCGTGCCAAACAAGCGAAACAGTCAACAACATTGACGCAGGCCGTTGCAGAATACCGTCGTCGTTATGGCATTGCTCCGCCGCCGAACTTCAACAAATGGTTCGAATTTGCGCAAGCCAAGGGCGTCCAACTGATCGATGAATTTGACATGGTCTACGAGTCTATAACTCCTTTCTGGGGCTTGAAGCCTGCCACTATACGAGAGAGAGCTGCCGAGGCGCTGGGATTCGACAATGCGCTTCTAGGCATTCAGATTCGCAATGGTAAAATCACACACATAGATGGTGGAGCAGACTGGCAGCGGGAGGCTACTGCTGGTATGATGGGCAAGTTTCTGAAGTGGCTGCCGGACATGGATCTATGTTTCAACTTGCACGACGAGTCGAGAGTCGTGGTGCCATATGATGACATGGCTAGGCTAGTTCGAAAGGCCAAGGAAGTGAACATGCCTGCTGCTAATATTCCGAATCCCAAGAATGCTTTTACCGAAAAGCCCAAGGGTCTCAATGATGGAACAAGGTTTGAGGAGACCAAGTTGACGCGCTTCAATGTTTTTGCCCACCAACCTACTTGGACACATTCGAGGTTGTCTTGTCCACCTGATAGCCCTGCCAGAGGACTTGAGGAAGACGAAAGGAATGATGACGTCTCAAGATATGGGATGAGTGATTTGGGGTTCGTCTACAACGTGACAGCCATGTCGGACATTTGCTACTCCCCGACTCTGAGCTCTACTTTCGGTTTTTTTGATCGTCCGAACGCCTACAATATAGTTCACGATCTTTTCCCCATCTTCTCCCAGTCCAAGATATCCTCGTATGCGGACATACTTTATCCATCGCCATGGTATTGGTACGAAAAGGTTCATTACGACGAGTCACAAGACATGCCATGGGAAGAGAAGGCGAACAAATTCTACTGGCGTGGCTCAACCACGGGCGGTTTCAGCCGAAACGGAGGCTGGAGGCGCCAGCATCGCCAGCGATTTGTCCAGAAGATCAATGCGGCCGACAATGCCAAAGTCCTAACGAATTCCGGGGGCACTGGAAAGGAGAATTGGGAGACAAAGATTGTCCCCCGAGGGGATTACAGACAGTTAATGGATGTGTATTTCTCGGGTGTAGGACAGTGCGACCCGGGGGATTGTACGGCACAGAAAGAGTTCTTCAACATCCAAGGTCACGCCGAGCAGCACGATGCATGGGGCTATAGGTATCTTTTGGATATTGACGGCAATGCGTTTAGCGGCCGGTTTTATGCCTTTCTGAGGAGCAAGAGTTTGACTTATAAATGGGCCATCTTTAGGGAGTGGCATCTCGAGTGGCTCAAACCTTGGCTTCATTACATCCCGCTAAGCCTGCAAGGTGAAGATTGGCTTGAAGCCGTGAGGTATTTCGCGGAAAGAGAAGAAGGGGGAAAGGAGGCAGAGCGCCTCGCCAACGAGCAGAGAGACTGGGCTGAGAAGGTACTCAGACATGAGGATATGGAAGTTTGGTTCTTTAGGCTGCTTCTAGAGTACGTACATGTCGTGGCCCCATACGAAAAAACGTCCTAAAGCTAACCTTGATGCGAAAGATACGGTCGAGTAATAGACGATCAGAGAGCCACCATTGGTTATACAACCGGGGCATCAGAACCCAGGGCCCGCGCTGGCGAGGAAAGGGTGAAAGAAAAAGAGGAAGAAAAGGAAAAAGAAAAGGAAGAAGGCGAAATCACCTTCATGGATGGTTAATAGCACTGATAGTGCGTCGGGAATCCCGTCGTTACGGCGAAGGCAGGACATGCGATGCCGCAACTGTAACAATATATTTGCATGGGACGGATGTCGCGATGGCGCTTCTCACCGCTGTACACGCATGTTTTGAGACGACACTACCTTGTAGGGGTGGTATCTAAGCATTAACGCAGGCATTGAGGGATGCTACAGATAATATGTTAGGTTAGGTATGCAAGTGTGGTGGTCCGGGAACTGGCAGCATTGTATATAGTCATCTCAGGTCTGCCAGTTATAGAGAGCGCGATATCTAGTAATAAAGCTGAACGATACCCCAGGCTTTATGGTATCAGGGCTCGGTATATTGCACACTGTAAGTTCGTATCTGTAAGGTAAGTAGCTACTGCATGGCAGCCAGTGCCAGGAGAAGCTCTCCGTGTGGAAGAGCCATGCTACCCACCGTACTTAGTTAGGTAGGGCCTTAAGGTGTGTACCCCACCATGCAATAATACACTGGGAAAGGAGCTGCTGCAGGTGATCTAACGGTCCACAATTAGCCGCTGGAATCCCTCCAAAGCTTCAAAGGGTGATGGGTGCGTCGCCCAAACAATTCCACCCTCAATACCAACCTGAGTGCCATGCTCAAACGTACCAGCGCGCCAATTGGTCTCCTCTTCAGTCCTTCGATTGATCCGTCAGGCTTCTTCCACAGATATAGCAATCGGTAACATTTAGTGCGACCATAAGGAGCCCTTTCACAGCTAGCGCACTCCCCTCTCCGCCAGCCATGGCCTCGACGCCCATGGATCTCGATCATGCCGATGGTGCATCACCAGCAAATGGGACGCCCAGCACCTCCCTCCATATCACACGGACACTGGCCAGCAATCTTCCGAGCACATCTGCTGTACCCGACGTCATTGCGAACTTCAGGCCGACAAAGGTACCGTCGTTCCTCGATCTACCTATGCTGTCGCGACACAGTCGCATACAAGTGCTGACCCTTCGCAGCTGTTCAAGCGCGATGAATCAAAAGATGGCCGCCCGCCACCCTACATCCTCAGCCTCGACTACGACGATCCAGGCGAGCTCCTCATGACGTCCGAGAGCGATGAGGCTATTCAGATCTACAAGGTTCGAGAGGGACGGCACGATAAACAACTGCTTAGTAAAAAGTATGGCGTCAAGTTGGCCAAGTTTACACGGAACAGCTCGAGCATAATTTACGCAAGTACCAAGCAGAACGGTAATTCCGCCATGTCCCTCTACGGTGACACTACTACGAGACAGTGATTCTGACTGTGGCCCATGACATAGACGCTATACGATACCTAACAACACATGATAACGCGTTCATACGGTATTTCGAGGGCCATGAAGGCGCTGTTACAAATCTAACAATGCATCCCGGTAGCGACGATTTCATCTCGTGTAGTAAGGACAACACGGTGCGGTTATGGAACACGGGCACTAGGAGTGCGACCGGCATATTGCACTTGACCTCCCCTTACCTATCTGCCTTTGACCCCAGTGGGCAAGTCTTTGCTGTTGGGTCATCAGTTACCGGGCAGGTCTTAATTTACGATCACCGCAATTTCGACAAGGTCCCGGTCAACACGTTCGATATCGTCGAGTCGTGCAGATCAGTCAACTTCGACCAGCTACTGACAGGCTGGACGAAATTAGAGTTCTCGAATGACGGGAGGAGCATACTAATTGGAACCAAAGGCAGCGGTCATTTCCTTCTGGATTCATTTAGCGGTAATTTGAAGGCTTATCTACGGAAACCAGAAGGCCGGACAAGTCGACTGGCACCAGGCGAGGATGCTGCCATGAACGGTGGATGGAACGGCGCCAATGTTGAGAGCAGCGGGGATTGCTGTTTCACGCCGGACGGCAGGTTTGTCATTGGAGGCGCAAAAAAGGGCGTTGTCGTGTGGGATACCCTCGCGCAGCCGGACGAGCACAAAATATTGTCGCCCGCTCACACGACAGACGACGAGAGGCAGGCCGCCGTGGTAGCGTTCAACCCGCGCTTCAATTTCTTTTCAACGGCAGATCAAGAGGTAGTGTTCTGGTTGCCCGATCCACATGCCTAGGAGGCACCGGTGGAGGCTAGCTAGGATGCTGAGTATTGGTCCTTGTAGATGCCGACTCGTTTTGTTGTCGGCAAGATTGTACGGTGATGTGAACGAGCACGTGCTCGAGTTGTACGTTGATAGAACTAAAAGTCAAGATACCCTTGGTGTTGTGTGCGGCGTCTAAATACCTAGCGATGAATGAAACGTACTGCCATCGCGAATTCTGAAGAGTCTTCGGGATACCTCGCCTGATTTATATTATTCATCTGCTTCCAAGTGCTGTGCTTTGGGTACATAAAAAAAGGCGGAAGTAAATAAGGATGCAGGCAAATGCCTAGCTGTAAGATGAGCTGCCCCGCGATTTTAAGCTGTGAGCTGACCGGAAAAAGGGGACCCACCTTCATCACGGCTGCAGCAACCCAACAGTGTCAAAATTCAACTTGCTTAGATTCAACCAATTCAGCCAACAAAAAGTCCTTCGCATAGCCTCAAATATCGACCACGGTCACGAGCACCACGACCACCTTTTGCTCATATCACCTCACCTGGATATCTCGGTCTGTCGCAGACTTCAAGGCAGTGGAGAGGGTATCCGTATAAAAGAGAAGATATCGGCAACGTACTCCTCTTTTGCATAACCCCATACGCACCCGTTTCCCGTCGTCATACACGAACGGACAAGGCGAGAGTTACATTCTACTAGGACGGTCTATACGTCTAAAACCCGATTCCTTAGTATCACCGATTTCGGGGCGCAACTGTGTTCCCGACAAGTCTCTTGTAGCCCCCAAGGGTCCCTCAACTTGATCCAGGGCCTAGGAAAGTCGAGAGACGGTATCGTCTGGCATCGTAATACCAGGACCAATACGCTTCGCATCTACCTCGCATCAATCCCGGGTAGCGGCGATTTCAGTCGAACGAAGAATTGGCAGACTCGGGTATAGCCGAAGAGAGCAAAGGAGGGAACCAACAACGAGGAAAGGAAGAACTCGCGATCTTCGGAAAACCAACGAGAGGCGCAAAGCGAAAGAAAGAAAAGGCTAAAAAAAAAAAACATGCCCTACTACGCATCGAGCCAGGACTGGCTCCGGCAATCCGCTCTACTTCTAGAGGCGCGGCCAAGCACCGTAAGCAAGGCACCCTCATCTCGCGGACACTCGCTCTACGCAAAACCACGCCCGGGCAGACCTAAAATCTGCTCTCCTTTCCCATATACTCTCCCATATATACTTTCCAGCCTCACAACAATCTCACTAACCACCTACAAATTTATTTGCTCAACAGACACGCATAACAACAAAATACCACCTAACAGACAAAACGGGAAGTTCCAAGCAACGGCACAAGAGACGCCAACAAGCCCTAGAAGAAGCGAAAAAGTCACAACAACAAGAATCCTCCTCCTCTACCGCCAGCAACAACAACAACAACAACAACATCGTCACCAGCACCGCCCCGCGCATCCCTGACCCTCAAGACGTACGACCCATGCTCCGGCGCCTGCCTCAAGTACCGCACGACCAAGGCGGCCGAGGTCTCGCGCCTGATCTTGTCGCTCGGCCAGCTAGGCCGGAAGATGGCCGCGCTGCCCGCCGACACCACGGACGTCGTTATGGCGGATACCGAGGAGGTCGGGACGCCGGGCGCGGAGAAGGCCAACGAGACAGGTGGTGCTCCTGCAGCGGCTGCGGGTGCGGCTGCTAAGGGTCAAGCGCAGACAACGCAAGGACAAGGACAAGGACAGGTTGGCGGCGGCGGCGGAAAGGGGAAGAAGAAGCGCGGCAAGAAATAAAGTATCTACTCAGACTTGTTAGAGAATAGAGGGGATGATACCTACATACATAGATGAAATGCATGGATATAAGCTGGATTTTCTCAGTAAAGGGAGCCCGGATCAAGCTTCTACTGGCTGTACTGAAATTACACATGTAGAGATCGTAGGCTCACAAGAACACTGATGGAATGATCTTAACTTCGTCTGCTGCATTAAAAAGGATTCTGCTCCAGTGCTTTCCAGAACTAGTCGAGCTAGAGAGTAATAAACTTCTTTCCTCTTTCCACAGCCGTTCCAATTCATTCAGAAACTCGTAACATTCACGTTCGCATCCGCCGTCCCAAATCGATTACGACAGCCCCGGCCACCCACCCCAACCAGATCCCAACGGCTCTCAAGCCCCGTATAAACGCCACAGTATTGCAAGACTCCTCAAAACGCCACGTCTGGGTGTTTACCATACCCAATGCCAACCAATGATCAACAGTAGAAAAAGCAAAGGAAATTATTGTGTGAAAGGCAGCTGCGCTGAATTGCCCGCCATGCCTCTTGGTCTATCGTATAATGCCATACAGAACGGTGGTGAGAAAGCTTCGTCGTTAGGCGAAGTCTAATATACAACTAGGCAGGTGTGATTGAAGTGAAAGTAAGGGAAAGGGTATCATAAGGAGAAGGCAGGAAACTTCATATTGGAGCGGACAAGTAGGTGTATGCGCCTAGAAGTCCTCGTCAAAAGTGAAGTCACCGCCGTTCTCACCCTTGCTCTCAGCAGGCTGCGAGAGATCCTCATTGGAGACATTCTTCTTGGTGCTGGCCATGACACCAGCCTTCTGGTAGTCACCGACGCGCTTCTCGAAGAAGTTGGTCTTGCCACCGAGAGAGATGTTCTCCATGAAGTCGAAGGGGTTAGTAGAACGGTAGACTTTGTCATTGCCCAGAGCGACGAGCAGGCGATCGGCCACAAACTCGATGTATTGCTTCATAAGGTTGGCGTTCATGCCTAGCAGACCACAAGGCAGGGCCTCGGTCAAGAATTCTTGCTCAATCTTGACAGCATCAACAATGACTGCTTCTACGACTTCCTTGCTGGGTCGGTTCTTGAGGTGAGAGAACAGCAAGCAAGCGAAGTCAGTGTGGAGACCCTCATCACGGGAGATGAGCTCGTTGGAGAAGGTCAGGCCGGGCATCAGGCCACGCTTCTTGAGCCAGAAGATGGAGGCAAAAGCGCCACTGAAGAAGATACCCTCAACGGCAGCGAAGGCAATCAGACGCTGAGCAAAGGTAGAGTTGCGGTCAGCAATCCACTTTAGAGCCCAGTCGGCCTTCTTGCGGATAGCGGGAATGGTGTCAATAGCATTGAAGAGGTGGGTGCGCTGGGCGGGCTCCTTGATGTAGGTGTCAATGAGCAGGGAGTATGTCTCGGAGTGGATATTCTCCATCATGATTTGGAAACCGTAGAAGCATCGAGCTTCAGGAATCTGGACCTCGCCACTGAAACGTTCGACGAGGTTTTCGTTGACGATACCATCAGAGGCAGCGAAGAAAGCCAGGATGTGGGAGATGAAGTATTTCTCATCTTCGTTGATTCTGTTGTTCCAGTCATGCAAGTCCTTGGACAGATCAATCTCTTCTGCGGTCCAGAACGAGGCCTCGGCCTTCTTGTACATTTGCCAAATCTATTTAATACAATAAGTGGTTAGCCCCACGTCGCGTCAAAAAGCCACTTTACGCGTAAAAGACGCGTGACTTACCTCATGGTACTTGATGGGAAAAAGCACGAAGCGCTGAGGGTTCTCTTGAAGGAGGGGCTCATCGGCCTCCTCAGCCTTGATGCCAGAGGCTACAGCAGCCTTGGGCTCCTCCTTGGGTGTTTCTGTTGTGGTTGTAGGCTTGTAGGAGTCGATCTGGTTGGCAAGGGCGTGGATATCGGAGTCTGCAGGAGCGTTCTCCTTGCCAGAGGCCGAAAAGTCGAGCTTCTTAACCGGGGATTCCATCTTGAAAGACTCAATGGCGGACGCAGCCTGCAGAGAAACAACGTGTTAGCCGCCAGAGCAATGCGCAAAGTCAGTCGCAGGAGAGCAATAACCTCATACATACCTTCTTAGAGGGTGTGATCTCAGTGGCCATTGTGTGGGATAAAGATGGTGTGAAGGTGGGAATGAAGATATAGAAGAGATCAAGTGCCAATTGCAATATGAGATGTCCCGAAGAGGTGTTGTTGCACGCGTAAAGTGGTTTGTTTAATGGGAGTGGTTTGGTTGAGAGGATGCAGATGCAGAATTGAACCGTGTAGGGACGCTCTTCTTTTAAGCAGTAGCTCGCGCCAAATCACGTGCATTAAATCACCCGCACTCAATGGCAGAAACGCGCTAGAGAGAGGCCTTTTGTGAGCGCGTTTAAGTGCCCCGCCATTCCATTTTCACGCGTCGACAGGGGGGAGGTACAGGGGGTGCAGCCTCCAGCCTCGTACAGGGGCAAGCTGAGACCCTCCTACTGCTCCAACCCTTACTAACTCTTACCACATCCGTATACGGAGTAAGAGGTACTCAATGGCTGTTAATGGCTTCGGTCTTTCGGCCCATGCACTGTCTGCCAAGATTGTATCGCGGCGTATCGGAATTAGGAATAAGAAATTACAGGAATTATAGCCATTATCAGATCAGATAATCAGGCCGAAAATTAGTCCACTTAGTGACCCAACGCTGTCTTAGCCAGTCGGCGCGTCATGGACCAACAAACTATCATGACGCGCAACTAGGGCTACGGTAGGTAAGATTTTCATGGCTAGTACGTGTGATTGATCATACTGTAGCAAATTTATTTTCATCCAGCGCCAGGTATCCACCTAATGGAGTCATCAATCCAGTTTTCCATTACCAGCCTCGAGGTTCGCAAACAACTATCTAGATGAGATGAGGTACATCTCCCCATTAGTGTGAATGTGAGATACGTCCTAAAGAGACAGGGTCTTTTCGTTTCGTTTGCTCCAGTTGCTAATTATATCCATGTCAATTAATTAGGTTTAAATTCGTGTCTCGTGTCTCGTCTCAGTTGAAACCTGTTCCCAAGTGCTTGTACCATTACTAGGACTCCTTCTTTATCAATCATGAGAAGCGTATTAGTGGCCGGTTGACAGCTTCGATCGTAGTCACCATGCGTGTCATTAAAATCCCGTAGCCTCGTCTTCTTCCTGTCACTCCACCTTGCTTCCACGCCACTATTAGTCAAGATTACCCGATGACGCAGTTTCACAAACAATGATGATTAATCCCATTAGTGCCGCCGGCTCTAGTTGGCAGGGGGATTCCCAGCCTCGACATCAGTGGGCCTCGACCTGGTGCCACCAAATCCAAAGAAACTTCTGCTAGATCTACCCCTCCGGTCCTCACGGATTCTTGCCGATGCCGGTTGTGATACCGGAGGGGGTTGTGTAGATGCAACCCCGCTTGTTTGGGGAGCAGGTTGGCTCGATGACTGGTTGACAGGACCCCCTCCTGCATGAGCAGTACGCGATGTGCCTGGCGGCTCGGTATGAAGACGATCGAATTCGACGGGATCGCTGGGATCGGTTGCGGGAATCGGTTGGCCGCTTGCACGCAGATTCTTCTTGCCCTTTTGCCGAAGGTGTTCTTCCAAGGCTGCTGCGTTTCGTGTATTGGCAAGGACTAGCGCATCGGCAATATCCCCGACGAAAGGGATCAGGCCAATTATCAAGTCCACGATCAGCCAGAAGTACATTGAGAGCTTGAGCCCAAGCGGCAAGCCACCTTCGATCTGCTTCGCCGTGCGAATGACGAGTAATCCCAAGAAAGCGTCCGTAAAGTCTCCGAATCTAGTACAATAGGGAAGAGGCGATTAATTAGTCGACGAGAAACACTGCGGCCTAACTCGAATACTTACATGGGAAATAGGCCGATGAGGCTACCCCATCCGAACTTGATTCCCAGAAAGCTGCCGAAAGCCATATCGAGCCGATAGGCTCTTCTCTTCACCTTGTTGAGGACCTCTGCATCGTGGGCGGAGATGCCAGGTGGTAAGGCCTTGCGAACCTTTTTGAATTTCCCAGTGGGAGTGCCGTTGAGCCTAGTAGCTGGAACTTGTTCGAAGTACGGGTCCTATACAAATTATTTGGTTAGATGCTGTAATGTGAAGGCACAACTTTGATGCGGTAAACACTTACGTCCACACCAAACTTATTCTCAAGTCTCTCCTTAAGAATCTTGTCTTGAATGAGTTTTCCCCCGATCCACTTTGCGATATAGCTCCCCATGATCGGTGTGTGTCGGATGCGCTTTCAGAGGTGCAGCGAAATAGTACTTAGGTAGGAGGAAGATAGAAGTGAAGGGTTTTTAGGGCAAGTTGAACAAACTGGGTAGTGGTGAGGTGAGGTTGGGCGCACGATTAAATTCCAGAGCGCAATAGCAACTTGTCTGCTGGTGCCAAGTAGTTTCAGGTCTAAACAAGCAGAGTAATAGAGGGAGGGCTCCTTGTCTTATAGGTATCGCAGGTAGGTATGGATGGGCGATAGATTGGCGATGGCAAGCTCGAAAGCTTGGAAGCAGCACATGACGTCAGTTTTCATTTCACAAGCCAACTTAGCCCCTTCGGCGCATCGCCAATTGGCGGGGTAGCCACTACAGCTTCAAGAATGTGACCAAAAAGGTACTATACCTAAATCACTGCCAGCTGTACAAAGGACATTGAAGCCACCGGAGCCGTACAGCCTCCTGGCGTAAACCAGCGGCGAAGCCATATCAATCAATTGTGGGGCTATGCAGTCAATCTACAACTACTAGGTAAACGTTACACAGAGGGCTGTGACCACGACGACACCTAATCCGTATACAACCACAAAACCAAGACCGATGCTTATATGTAGGAATTGTCATTCTTATAAGACTATCAATTGTTATATAAATAAGAGCTTATCTTTAAAGATCTTTTTGTTAAAACAAGATAGCATTCCTAAGCACTCATCTATGGCCTCTCCGTTATATACCCTTAACAATAACCGCCTTCCATCACAAGACAGTCGTATGGTCTAATGGTTATGATTTCTCGTTCACATGGTTGAGCATTGTCCCGAGAAGGTTCCGTGTTCGATCCACGGTACGACTATAACTTTTCTTTTTGGAGCATCCGGGGCCCGGCTAAGGCCAATGAATGGCTAGGCAGGGTTGGTGTAGGCTTACTGAAGACTTACTGAGTAGTCTCTTTTCGCTTGTGAGTAGCGGCTAGCATGAGGGAGTCAAGCGAACAAATCAAGAACTTCAAGCTCGGTAGAAAGTCTCTTGGAGCTAGGCACACATAGAGAGTAGTAAGTGACCGTTGTGACTAGTGTGACCAGGGAAGGGTAAGTAATTGCAATAGGGATGGGTATTGTTCAATATAATCTTCAATTTTGCAACCCAAGTCACATCTAGCACAATATTATGTAGACACAAAGATACCTTCTGTTTTGAAGATCAAACCCAGTCTGCCGTTGAAATTGGATAAACCCGCCCATGCTTGGCAAGAATCTTTCAAAGTTACCAACCGGACTTAGAATACTCACTGTGAGCACCATATGAGCATATGCAATTCCTCATACACCCCAATTATCTACATCTGCCATGAGACCATTATTTTGAATTCCCTCCGGAAAGTCCTCTTTCCCCAGATGCGTAGAATGTGCCCATGGCTTCAGGCCGACCTCATCTCTGATCGTCTTAGCGAAGCACCCGCTCCAACCCTTGCGGGGGAACGCCTTGTTGACATCAAGCCGAGTGATTTCGTCAATAAGTCCCGGATTGCCCCCCATATTATCATATATCGTCGCGAGCTGAATCACTTGGCCGAGGAAAGTTATCGTCCCCATTGTGCCGAGATCTTGATCTCGAATGATGGCTTCGGCCACAGCTTCGGCCTGCGCTGCCGATGCTCCATGTTCTTTTGTCAAGTTCAGCGCGAGTGTGCCGCCGTAGAACTCGAAGGATAGGAGTGTTGCACGTAAGTTTTCGTGCGTGGTGCCGATATCGTGGAGAAGACAGGTCAGCGCCCATGTCGATAGCGAAAGTCTTTTCGCATGCTCTGGGAATTGATCATTGATGATCACATAGCCTGTAGCGTATGTGAGTAAGCGTTAGACATCACGACAGGTCGGCGCAACTACTTGCGCCACATGGGCTAAATACCCCAATGATAAACGCGCATCGAATGGTTGTACGTTTGCTCTGTGAGATGCCCCTTCGCGTAGTGCTGGATTTTGGCGACGAGCGGATCATCCGCAGGAAATGGTATATCAACAGCTTTCAACGCTGACGGCTTAACTATAGAATTTTCGTTGAAAATCGTGTTCGCATCGCACGGCACAGCCGTCCATCCATGCTTCGCAATATCGTCTGCCGAGGCAACAGGTGTAGTGGTAGAAGCCATGACTACTTTGCTTGGTGCGAAGAGGCGAGACAGTTTGACGAGTGACTTATGAATTCTGCTGACGGAGATGGAGAGAATAGCCCATTCTTTTATTCATTTTTAATACCTATCTGCCTATATACCAACCCTCTACCACGGTGGCATCTACACTACCGCACAGAAAAGGCGATGTTGGTAAGCATAATGGAGGTTAGCCCAGGCACACTTGGATCTCCGCGGCATTTGGCACATACGACAAACCCCGCCAACCAGCTCGGCATCGGCTTTTCTTTATGATATTATAACTCATATGTACGCGCGGAGATCGGGCTTCGCAAAGATGGTGTAGCCACCAGTAGCTAAAGGTTTGACACTGTCGAAACTTAGTTCCTTCGGGTGGAACAAGGCCGCCGAGCGAAAGGCGTATAGAATGAAACATCGGTATATTTGTTACTTGAATGCGGTTTTGATATAACAGAATTATAGCGGTGTGGCTAAAAGATACTAGTGATTGCCTCGAGGGGAGTAAACAAACCATCACAGTAGAGTTCTAACCAACCGCCACCGACATCAGGCATTCATGGTGTGATTGTGTGATAAACTTACCGAATGTGCCTCCCGCATGGTTCATTCTTCTCAACTTACGGATTAGAGGGGCAGGGCTATCTTCACAAGAAGCGTGCTGTTTCGCAGTAGCGCAAACTCGTTTGTTCGCTCCATCAATTCTACTTTCTACAGATACAGAAGTAAACATTTCAAGAGAAGTTGACCTATTCCGAGCTGTCACTAGTGGGTCGTTCGTTGTTAAGTTCACTCCATGTATGTAAGCTAGAGCTCGACTATTTTCTCGCCCAAGCGGCCACGCGTCCGCACCCGCACACCGAATTGACTGTCAACTATGCCGTGTTGAGTTACTCAATCCAGGACCAAGCCCCTTAGTAAAGGCCTATGTATTTTACGTAAGGAAAGGATCCTCATGCTCTATCACCATGTATTGCCAGAGAAATCCGAGCCCATCATGATAATTGCCATGATATGTACCTACTTACTTTAGGTATGGAAAGGCACAATGGGGAGAGTATATAGGTATGTAAGCCCGCTCTGCCCGCACCTAAGAAATCTAAAGGTCCTCTTCGGCAGCTTTGATTCAAAATGCAGCAGTATGATTGGTCGAAGCTTGACCAACATCTACAGGAGGCATTTCCCTTTTCGGCGGTGACTATATCGTAGACGGACTAGAAGCTCCCCCAATTGCATCAATACTCTGTCATCGACATCGACGAAACGTACAGCCATCAGGTTTACTTTGAACTCTCATGTTGAGAGCATATAGTGTTTTCTAGTGCCCCGCCTACGGATACACCGCATTTCCACTCAACTGCGTTTCATTGAGCATGGGTCTGAGCACGGGTAAGACTTGGGGTGCGGTTGTCATGGGCAAGTCTCGCCATACGCCATGACGTCAATACTGCGAATGTCTTACAAAGTAAATTACAGTTTGCGGTTGCTATATCTACGTGCCTGTGCCTGTGCCATGGCCTACTCCTCTTCCTCATGAATAAGCGCTTCAGGTTGGGTAAAGAGTATCTCGAACGCTACTACTACATCACACATACCCGATCTATTCATGTCTACCGTTGACAAAATCAAGAACATGGTTTCCGGCGAGAAGGGACGCAAAATTGCCCAGCTGGGCGAGGTTACCCAAACCGTCTCCAAGAATGACCGCATCACCACCGATTTTGGTGTAAAGGAGGGGACCGCCGATGAGTGGCTACGGGTGGTTTCGGAGGACAAGACTGGTCCCATGCTTCTTGAAGATAGCTATGCACGAGAAAGGGTATGTATTGAGTCTCGAACTAAAACTACGCTCAGATTGAACTGACTAAAGTTGCCAGATCCATCGATTTGACCACGAAAGAATCCCTGAGCGTGTCGTTCACGCCCGTGGCGCTGGCGCCTTTGGTAACTTCAGGTTGTTCGAGAGTGCGGAGGATGTCACATTCGCCCCTGTTTTGACAGACACTTCGAGGGAGACTCCTGTTTTTGTTCGATTCTCCACGGTCCAGGGATCCAGGGGTAGTGCCGACACTGTTCGCGATGTCAGAGGTTTCGCGGTCAAGTTCTATGTAAGTTACCGTCAAGCTTATCACCTTCGCGTTTTGCGGTGACATGAACATACTCTCGACATTCTTCTTCTTTTTACTCGCCACCAACAATTACTAACTCAAAGCACCGATAGACCCAAGAAGGAAATTGGGACATAGTCGGAAACAATATTCCAGTTTTTTGTAAGTACAAACCCAAGTCATGTGGTTCATAGAATGCATGTAACGCATTGGTGATTGAGGTGAATGATTTAATTTGCTAACAAGATAAATAGTCATTCAGGATGCCATCAAATTCCCGGACTTTGTCCATGCTGTGAAACCGTAAGTTTTTCCCTAGATCTCTTCTCCTATGCCAGGCCCTTGTGGTCAGATACCACCTGTCACCTGTTATGATCCAAAAGCTTCAAACACTCAAAATTGGTTGATCACCGACTTACACTCTCATAGTGAGCCTCACAATGAAGTTCCTCAAGCTCAAACGGCGCACAATAACTTCTGGGATTTCGTATATCTGCATGAAGAAGCTACCCACATGTACATGTGGGCAATGTCCGATAGAGCAATTCCTCGATCATATCGAATGATGCAAGGATTCGGTGTCAACACATTCACACTCATCAACAAGAAAGGTGAACGTCATTTTGTCAAGTTCCACTTCACTCCCGAACTCGGCGTTCATTCATTTGTCTGGGATGAAGCCCTAAAGCTTGCCGGTCAAGACCCCGATTTCCATAGGAAAGATCTGTGGGAAGCCATCGAGAATGGCGCGTATCCAAAGTGGAAATTCGGCATCCAGACAATTCCGGAATCTAAAGAGCACGATTTTGACTTCGACATCTTGGACGCCACCAAGGTGTGGCCGGAGGATCTTATCTCTGTGCGATACATTGGCGAGTTGGAGCTCAACCGCAATGTCGATGAATTCTTCCCTCAGACCGAACAAGTCGCGTTCTGTACTGCCCATATGGTCCCTGGTATCGGACACTCGGACGACCCCCTGCTACAGGGTCGCAGCTTCAGCTATTTTGATACTCAGTTATCACGTCTAGGCATCAACTGGCAAGAACTTCCGATCAACAAGCCTGTATGCCCAGTCATGAACTTCAACCGTGATGGCCAGGGGCGACACACGATCACTAAGGGAACAGTCAACTACTGGCCCAACCGTTTCGAAGTCCGCCCTCCAGCCACTGCTCAGGAAGGAGCATACCATGACCCTCCTTTTCCCGTACAGGGTATCAAGGCTCGAACGAAGAGTGCCAAATTCAGAGAGCACTACAACCAAGCACAGTTGTTCTACAACAGCTTAACTCCTCCTGAGAAGAACCACGTGGCAGCCGCTTTTGCTTTTGAGTTGGATCATTGTGAAGATCCCATCGTGTACGAACGCATGTCTCAGCGGTTAGCAGACATTGATCTCGAACTTGCTCAAACTGTTGCCGAAATGGTTGGCGGCACCAAACCGACAAAGCCAGGAAGGACCAATCACGGAAAGACAGCAAAGAACCTTAGCCAGACCGAGGTCCAGCCCGAGAAGCCTACCATAGCCAGTCGCCGGGTCGCTATCCTCATTGCCGATGGTTTCGACAAGGCTGCTTATGACGCCATCACCACGACCCTGAAGGCTTCCAGTGCTCTACCATTCACCATCGCTCCGCGACGGTCTGAGATTTACCCAGCAGGTGCAAACAAGACCCCAGGTAAAGGCGTGCAGCCTGACCACCACCTCGAGGGAATGCGTTCTACCATGTTTGATGCGATTTTCGTGCCGGGTGGTGCCCAATCCGTCCAGACTCTCCAGAAGAGCGGTCGGGCGATCCACTGGATCCGTGAAGCCTTTGGCCATCTGAAGGCGATCGGTGCGTCTGAGGAAGCCGTTGGGCTACTAAAATACGCCATAGCGCTACCCGAGATTCAGTTGTCCACTGATAAGACAGCTGTTGAATCTTACGGCGTGGTAACTATTGGCAAGATATCGCCTGATAGCTTGAAGGACGCCGTAAACGTTGTCAAAGAAGGCAGTGGTTTCGTACAAAAGTTTTGGAACGGCATTGCACAGCACAAGAACTTTGACAGAGAATTGGAAGGGTTGAACTCACAGGTTGCGTACTAAAGGATGTAGGAAGTGAAAGTTCCGTCCTGTACTTAAAATAGTAAATTTGTAATACAGTATCTACTACGCATGATAATTCAGGTCTGTTACAAGTGAATGATTCTAGTACACATTTGAGTTCTACCACTCATATCGGTATAGAAGGTATGAATTAATACTCGTATTCATTGAACACCTCCGCATATCAAATACTCCTCCCACTTGCCGTCCTTCCCCTCAGTTACCAAGGCATTTGGCCTCTCGGCGGCCATCGTCAATAAATCGGGACGCCGCGCACGAGACGTACAGTTCAATACCCATACTACCTACCCCAGCGTTGCCTCCCGATGTAGTAATTAGGGCATGCACATCCTATCACCATGCATTCTTTCGTTTCTGAAAGTCCCGATACTAACCGATTGATATTCCGAATGTCGCAACATGAGTCCTGTGGCGTGGCAATCCCCTCTTCCCTACCTTGTGAATTGTGTAGGATATATCTTAGGTATATCCCACACGCTCCTCTTTGTATCCTTCTTCTGATGCTGGAAGTGGCTCATATTTTAGACTAGACTGCTACATTCTATACCACTAACATCATGAAAGCTGGACAGTGGAATCCTGTAAGTTTCTGGAATTACCGCGTCTAGATCGTCCCTATTACACATCTCGCAAGAGTCCAGCAAAGCCAAAGCGGCTAACGACTTCCTCCCTCCTTAAAGCAAAACAAACAGGTTGTCATAAACGACATACCGATCCCAGAGTTAACGAAGGACTCATTCCTTGTCAAGATCAAGTCAGCCTCGCTATGCCACAGCGACCTGATGAACCTAGCCCGTGGGGATGGAGATACCGTGACAATGGGCCACGAAGGCGCCGGCGTCATCGATAAGATTCACCCCTCGGCCGAGGGCAAAGGGTTCCAGGTCGGCGACGCCGTGGGATTCAACTACTACATCAACGTCTGCTACGAGTGCGACGGCTGCCAAATCCATAACAAGCACTGCGAGAACACGGATTTGCCCACGTGCCAGGGTTTTCACACAGACGGCTTCTTCCAGGAATACGTCCTCGTCGATTATCACAACGCGGTGGTCTTGCCGCCCGAGATCGACGTTCGGCGTGCGTCGCCTCTGTTCTGTGCTGGAATCACAGGTAAGTTACCGTCTACATTGTTTCCCCAAACATCCATTAGTCTTGCGCGACCGTAGAGATAAGGAATATAGTCAAGCTACGTTCGAGATCTCGCGGATTTTGTGATTGTGGACAAAATTCCAGTTTCCTTGAGCTCTGGGCCCGTTGTAGCGCCGACTGACATTTATTGTAGCCTTCAACTCTATTGTCAGCTGTGAACTGCAGCCTGGTCAATGGATAGCCATCGTGGGTTGTGGCGGGCTCGGCCAATACGCAGTGCAATATGCCAAGGCGATGGGATACAATGTAATCGGCGTGGATATCAGCGATGAGTCTCTGGATTCCGCCAAAGAGTATGGCGCAGACGCCATCTTCAACTTGCGGACACAGGCCGACACGTACGTAGAAGAGATACGGAGTCTGAGTGGGAAGGGCGTACACGCGGCCGCCGTGTTCTCAGGCGCGAATGCTGCGTATGACGGTGCCATACCATTATTGCGTACCAACGGCCTGCTCATGGTTGTCGGCATTACCCGTGAGCCTCTGCAGATCAGCCCAATAGATCTCATCACGGGGAGGTACAGGATAAAGGCCGACAGCACGGGTGTCCCGCAGCGCATGCCCAAGGCCGTTGCGTTCACCGCGAAACACAACATCCAGCCTAATGTCGATTTTAGGAAAATCGAACACCTACCTGCTATGGTTGACGACATGAGGAATGGAAAAGCTAGGCGTCGGCAGGTCGTTACATTTGATTGAGGAAATAATATTGACTCTTAGATATTGGAAAGCGGTCAAAGTCGTGGGTGAAAGCTTTCTCGTGTCAATATAAGCTATTGGAATTTCAACAAACACTTGCTGTCTACCTACTTGGCGAGGCGATAAGTCCATACAGAGACATCGAATATGTCGCCTAGCTAACTTTTTGAGTAGTAGGGCTAACACAATGAAGTCTTCTTAAATACCATTTTCAGCGACCGGCAGTCAACCCCCAATACCCCCAAGCCGAGAGAAAGCCTGAGCTAACCAGTCGGAACAGAGCCTTCTCAGCGTTTCCCTCCCTCCACACAACGTAGCTGTCTATCAGACCGCAATACGCACCGGTGATGGCCATTATTGCGTCGACGATGGCGAACTGGTTGCGAAAGTAGAAGTGGAATACCAGGAGGCCAATGACGGTGGTCCGCGCGTTCCCGACTTGAAACACGGCTGTTGTCCCACGGGTGTTGGTGATGCGACGAGGTAACCCGAACTCAAGCATCGCCGCCCTTGCATTGAACAGGGGCCACATGCCGCCGAATGTCATGGTGAAAGCGACGAAGAGTGCCGGGGTGTGCATGAGATGGAAGTGCGGAAACATGTTGAATAGGGTGGCTTCAATATTGTATCTTATATACATGGGTTAGCCGATTGATGATTTGCTTGAAGCGCAAGTTTAGAAGAGGAGATCGACTGTAGATTACCTAGTATTGTTGATTTGATCTTTGATGGACGTATCTGGACAGAGCGAATGTATTGAACTGACTGGGCTGCGTGGATGAGAGTGAGAGGATACCTACGTAGATATACTCCGAGTGAAGTAAACTAGTAAACAAAGGAATTTTACACTTAAATGGCAGACGTAAGACGTATTGATACAAGTGATTGTATTGGCAGCTATCATGACAGTGCGCTCACCAGATATAGAACTAATGTTTCCCACCTTGTTAATTTGTCTTGATGAACTCTTTGTTGGTGTTCTCCATTTGCTATGCAGCTGTTGTTGAGAAGTGTTGGCTGCACTGGACTCCCGAGTGTACAGCAGGTATCTGTCTGTTACCCACTCCAGGGTGAAATAATGGGGTAGGTTTTATGGAGCCCGGGGCCATGGAGCTAAACGGTTGCTAGCGCAACGGGGGCTGAAGACAAGAAAACAATACAACCCTAGTCTAGTAGAACTCACCCCCAGGCAGTCTCTCTGTCTTCGCTTATAACTCCGCACCATCTCTCATGCCCACACATTACTGCGATCTTGTATTATAGCAAACTTGAACACAGTGTCTTGCACTTTTGGCATACAAGTCAGCAGATAACATCGTCAGCGGTGATCGAGAAAACAGCAGCAACAATGGCAGCTCGCACTCTAGAATCTCGCTTCGAGCGGATGACCGTAAACGATGACGGCGAATACCAGAAGACAAAGGTATGTTGAGGCACCATGGAAATACCTGCACCAGTCGCTATAAGCCCAGGCTGACTGTCGAGCGATAGGTCACCGCTACTGCAACACAGATCACACATAGCTCCAGCCGACCAAATCTCTACAAGGTTGCTCTCCAGACCCAGACTGCAAACGCTGCCCTCACTCTGCCCTCGCAAGCCTCCCAAAGGAAACAGCCTTCATCACCCACTAGGAAGCCCCTCCCGGCATCATCATCGAGGGCGTCAGCAGAAGAGTCGTCACAATTAGAACGCAAAGCCGCAACATTGATAGAGCAACCTACCATCAAGAACTTCCACTTGGGTATGTTCGAGATCGGCCGTCCGCTCGGCAAGGGCAAGTTCGGACGGGTCTACCTCGCGCGCGAACGCACGAGCGGCTTCATCTGCGCGCTAAAGGTGCTGCACAAGAGCGAGCTGTCGCACGGCCGGGTGGAGAAGCAGGTGCGCCGCGAGATCGAGATCCAGAGCAACCTGCGGCACCCCAACATCCTGCAGCTGTTCGGGCACTTCCACGACAGCAAGCGCGTGTTCCTAATCCTCGAGTTCGCCGCCCAGGGCGAGCTGTATAAGCACCTGCGGCGCGAGAACCGCTTCCCCGAGTGGAAGGCCTCGCAGTACATCGCCCAGATGGCCAGCGCCCTGCGCTACCTACACCGCAAGCACGTCATCCACCGCGACATTAAGCCCGAGAACATCCTCGTCGGCATCCACGGCGAGATCAAGATCTCCGACTTTGGCTGGAGTGTCCACGCCCCCAACAGCCGTCGCGAGACTATGTGCGGCACCCTCGACTACCTGCCCCCGGAGATGATCAAGCCGGGGAGCAACGACAACAAGTACGACGAGAAGGTCGACCTGTGGAGTCTAGGCGTCTTGACTTACGAGTTCCTCGTGGGCGAGGCTCCGTTCGAAGACACACCCGTCATGACACACAGGAGGATAGCGAGGGCTGATATGACAATCCCGTCATTCGTGAGCCCGGAAGCGCGGGATCTTATCAAACGGGTATGTTCCTTCCTTTCCTTCCTTTCCTCTTGAAGTGGAGAGTTTCCTGTACTAACTCTTGGATAGCTCCTGGTTCTAGACCCTGAGAAGAGAATACCGCTCGAGCAGGTGCAAACGCACCCATGGATTCTCAAGCACTGTGCGAAGGCCCATAGCAAAGCACACTGAATATAATTTTTATAAATTAACGCAAGGAGATGGATGTATATCATTGAGGGCGCCGGCGTCTTTTCCAACATGGGCATAGCGGGTACGGACGGTTCTGGTAATAAGGGGTTCTTGGTGTTTTGGTACGATTATGCGTTTTCGTCATCGTCATGTGCAATTGAATTGTTCATTTACAAAAATATCAAACATCTATAAGCAAAGACCCGCTCTTTGATCCTTATAACTTTCATGCAGAGGCGGGATGTAGGTCCCTAAATCGCGCCGTTGGTCATTGTTGGTACAAGCTACGCCCCAGTCTCTCTGGGCGTAACGCTTTATAGCTCTCCTTTCCTTCTTTACCTGTAGACCTCATCGAAAGGCCGGGTATCCGAAAAACACGAATCCCACACTTGGTTGACTACCTTGACGGCTTGGACATCGTCCTTGCAGCGTGGCCGAGCTAGTAATGATTCTACGGCCCGCTTGCGCACGCAGTCTTGGAATTGCTGCGTCAGGGTCCAATTCCCTCTCGTCAGCGCCTCTTTCGTCCACCTACACTCTCCGCTCAACATCGAAGCTCTGATCTAAACGGAAAGATAAGTTAGTTCAAGACCTCACATCTAAATAGACAAAAGACACCCTGAGGACCGGTGTACCACCAAGATGTCAAAAAGAACAAGCACTCACCTCGGTACACGCCGCTTGTTTCAAGTCCTTGTCTCCAACCCAGTCCATCTTCCACCGAAGATGATCCCAGGCATGCACCATCTCATGCGCCAGCGTGTCCTCGAGGTGGGACTGGCTCCGGATCTCATTGGCGCAGATCAGGATGCCCGAGTCTGGGTCGAAGCCGCCGCTCTGGCGGTGGACCTGGCCGTCCTCGGTCAGCCGCGCGGGGCAGCGGGCGCACACGACGTTGGAGCCGTCGAGCCGGCCGTTCAGCGCCGCGATCTTCTGGCGCAGGAAGACGACTGTCGGCGAGTGCTGCAGCGCGAAGTCGCGCCACTTCTCGCACTGGCGGCAGTCCCGCTCCTCGTTGGCGACGTACCGCGACTCGCGGTAGTGGAAGGCGCCCTCGGGCGTTATCGACCCCGTCAGGATCTTGAAGTAATTCACCCACCACGCCGTCTGCGGGTCGAAGCCGGTGCGTTTCGGGTCGTTCTTTACGAGCCGGGGCAAATCGGCGGTTGCTGTGCTGGATGTGGATGGTTGTGTCTGGGATGAGGTGGGAGCGGTCGGTGGGTCGGCGGAGGCCGGTATTGGTGGTTGTGAGGACGACATGGCCGATGATTATTGTCTATCTGTTTCCGTCGGTTATGGATACCCGTCTTGTTCTTTATGGCCAAAACGATCTATTTGAGTATTGTTACCTGCCTACTCATTGCAATGTTGATATTCTTTATGAATCAAAAAGGGCAGGCGGTAAAATAAAAATAATTGGGACCCTTGTACCTAAATGGACCCAGGACCACTCTTACTTAGTCTTTGTCTTTACCTACGCATACAGTTCCGATTTAACCTCCGACTACGGCTTGGAACCAATTGGAAATTCTGCCGGGCACATTGTGGTCATACGGTATCCCACCAAAGTCCACATCACATGTGGATTGGTGAACCAGCTAATAAGAATAAAACAAGATGCTCGAGCCCTTGCAATGACAGGCCAAGGGACCTTTACGCCCTGTATGTTTGATTCTAAATAAGTGTCTTGCGGATATGCCATGCTTTTGTTCGATACCTTGATATTTATTGTTTATTGCCTTTTGAAATTCGTCCATAGCTTCAAGTTCTCGCTCGTCTTTGTCGAAGTCGGTTTGCTAATATTAAATTAAATTGCACCTGCTCTCAGACATGAAGGGCTCGAAGCCTCTCACTGTAGTTATAAAGCTCGGTACGTCATGGTAATATTCTTATGTACGTACGCGTCTGTTGATGTCTAGACTGACACGACCTAGGGACCAGTTCCATCGTAGATGAGAAGACCCATGAGCCTATACTCTCCATCTTGAGTCTTATAGTCGAGACTGCCGTTAAGCTACGCAAAGATGGCTATAAAGTCGTCATCGTGTCCTCTGGCGCCATCGGCGTTGGTTTGAGACGGATGGACGTTGAAAAGCGGCCCAAACATCTCTCCAAGCTTCAGGCCTTAGCAGCTATTGGACAATGTCGTCTTATCAGTCTTTGGGACAGTCTGTTCGCCCATTTGCAGCAGCCCATTGCTCAGATCCTTCTCACTCGGAATGATATAGCAGATGTAGGATAACATCATTCAGTCGTGCCCCTATGCTCGATCATCCGGAAAGGCTAACATGCGTCACACAGCGTTCAAGGTATCTAAATGCTCAGAACACCATGGCTGAGCTTCTCGATATGGGCGTCATTCCTATCGTGAACGAGAACGATACGATCGCCGTTGCTGAGATCAAGTTTGGCGACAACGATACCCTGTCCGCCATCACAGCCGCCATGGTACATGCAGACTTTCTATTCCTGATGACGGATGTGGATTGCCTCTATGACAAGAATCCGCGTACGCACCCGGACGCGCAACCCATAGAAGAAGTTGAAGATATAGCAGCTATACAAGCTGATGGTGCGTGATGGACTTCCATTATACTACGGCTCAAGTTTCCCACTAATTGTTTACAGTTTCGTCCGCCGGCTCTTCATTAGGGACGGGAGGAATGGGCACCAAGATCGTCGCAGCGCGACTTGCGACCTCAGCCGGCGTGACAACAGTGATCACGCGTTCCTCCAGCCCTGGTAACATCGTTAAAATTGTGCGCTACCTACAAGCCATAAAGGGCATCATGAGAAGTGCGTCACAGGTGTCATTGTTGCCAGCGACGACCCCGAGCACGGAGGAAAGCTCAGCAGCGGTGACACCATCCGAGACTCTATCTCGCTCGACAGCATCTCTAGCCCTTGACCCGATAGAGAGACCACCACTACACACACGTTTCCTGCCACTCTCAACGCCAATACGAGACCGCTACTTCTGGCTCCTCCACGGCCTTGCGCCCCATGGGACTCTATACATCGATGCGGGCGCGCACGCCGCGCTCTCCGATAAGGCGGGCTTACTACCGGTCGGCGTCCTGGACGTAGAAGGGAACTTCGCACAGCAAGAAGCAGTGCGTCTAGTCGTTGTGGACCGGCGGGCAGCGCCCATATCCGCCGATTCTGCATACCCCACGTCTTCCGCCACATCCCCTGCTAGATCTACGACGCCTGTTCCCGTATCCGTGAAGTGGGAGGCCTGCAACCCTGTCGAGGTCGGCCGCGCCCTCGTCAACTATGCGGCCCCCGAGATCGCTCGTATCAAGGGCCACCGTAGTGGCAAGATCGGTGAGCTGCTGGGCTATGCCGACAGCGAATACGTGGCGCACAGAGAGAACATTAGCTTATTCCGGAGGGAGAGCCGGCCTGTCTCGCCTGCGTTGGATATTGCTGCTACTCTCAGTACTGGTGTCGCAGAGTACGAGGCAGGGGGCGTTACCATATAATTCTAGCGAAACGGATTACGAAACACTTTTGAACCTGTGGGCAGAGTACCAGGTATAGCTAGGGGGGAGGAGAGGGAAAATCCTCTTACTAGTAGAGTGTAATGCACGGTTAAATAAAACGGTAGAGCTGGTATCCTAAAAATAGCAAGATGAATCGAGCTAATGGACCAGAAGCAAAAGACTTATAGAAATTATATAAGATGATAATCGAATTTGGTATCCTCAAAAACGCCTTCTATGCTTATTTATTTTTATTTCCCGGTAAATAAAAAACGGCCCCAAAACTCCCATTCAAGTGATTTTACGGACACACACGGGGCTACCTAGCTTGCAAATAGGGTGTCTTCGTCGCGTAGGTACTCTCCACAATCGGCTTGTCTGAATACAACAGTACCCGTCGGGTCTAGTCTGCGTGCTCTGTAGTCAAAGTGGTTAGTCAATCACTTTGGAAGACGGCTCGCTTGTACGTCTAGATGAGTAAGTGTAGCTTCTTTGAGGACTTACTCTGCAGTACTTCGCGCAGATACGCCGACTAGTGAGATGTCAGTATTGCTAATGGCTATCTTCACGAGGTGAGGAAGCTGGGGAACTCACAACCTATCGGGTTATCCGACATGTCATAGACCTAACCAGCTAAGTTAGTTACGCATTCTAACAAGAGATTCATAAACAGGACACTCACTATGACTCCAACGTTGGCAGGACAATCCTCAGTCCATCGGCCAACGTGAGCTTTGGAAACATGGCTTCCATATAAGAAAGGCATAACACCATTGGCTAAAGCGAAAGGTCAGTGATTAATCGAAAAAGCCGCCGATTCTTTCCACATACGCTTAACCCAGATCTTATATCTTGCGTGGCTGAAACGACGCGTAAGTCAGAATTTTCTATCCCGGTAGGATGATATCGCGGTGTGCTTACGCAGCCAAAATTGGCAAAGCCGTGATATGTAACCTGAACTTCAATGTCTGCGACACAGTGTTAGCACGTATGTGGAATTATGTTGCAATCCTCCTTCTTAGTCGCAGGCTAGATCTATAACCAACTGGGGCCTTACTTTTGTGAATTTTCCTGTTCAGAGAAAACCGAGATTCATCAGTCCATCTCATTCACCAAGTCTAATACTGCCAAAAGAATGCCTTACCTAGGCAAATTCCCACTGAAGCCAAGTTATCCCGGGCAACCGAGGTAGCGACTATACAGACACGTGTCAGTCATATCCATGCGCACAGATCGATATCCTAGAAGGCAGTTCGAGGGCAGCCATACGGTTCGCTATCGAGAGAAGAACATAGTATACCTGACACACTCAAGGTCAGAGAGAGTTGCGGCCAGGATTTCGGTGGAATACCATACGCGATCCTTGATCAATCGAAATACATAACGGTCGGCGTCGGGGGAATCGTTCAGAGGCGCGATCAAGGGCTTTAAATCAGTCGTGTAATTGGCGAGCTTTTCAAAGAGGATTTTCTGGAGCGCAAGAAGTTCAGTTCAGTCGTGCCCCTACAGGAAAGAATGAATGGCGAAGATGCGCCATCCTTGATCACTTACAGTCTCTTGTTCTGTTAAGGGCCTCATTCTGTCTCCAAATGCGCAGCGTGACGTGCTGGGCTACGATATCGGGGGGTGATGATTAAAAACGAAGAAATGGATTGGAGCTGAGAGCTATCGTCGCAACATCAACCAATGGTGGGGGCTGTTCGTAGAAATGCTTCTTTCCGCTCCGCAACTTTCCTCTGGAGATTTTGGCCCCGGTTTGGCAGGAATCGAGCCGATTGGCCAGGCTAAGCTTATCGGCTTGTTATCGCATCCAAGTGGGGCTTATCGTTCAGGGTCCTCGACGGTGATTGGGAAAAGTTCGACGAAGCTTGCATCTTTCATACCTAGGTACTCAAGCTAAGGTATCACCAAGTCACAGCTACACATATCTTTCTCACTATATGTACTCGAAAGAATGGCTTCAAGGCCGAACAAAAAGAGAAAGCTGACACCTCCTCCGTCAGAGGATGACGCCGACTCACGGTCAAGCGCCAAGATCCAGAGGTCCTTTTTCCAGAATGCTGCAAAATGGGATCTTCTCGAAGATCAGTACAGTGCGCGGAAGGGCAAAAAGAAAGAGAAAGAGAACACCAGGTTGCCTGTGAAGCGAGACGGGCGCATTCAAGCCGTGCCCACACCGCTTGAGGACCTTAAGGAAAGCGACGATGACTGGCTGGAAGACGAGGGAGACAGATCGGAAGGAGACGAGGAGGAAGAGGAAGAGGAACCACAGAAAGAACCTGAGATCCCTGTGAAGCAGCAGATCCGGAATGCTAAAGAGGAGCTGGCGAAATTGGCAACAGCACTCAACGAGGAGCCGTATGAAAACGCAGGCGCGTTCAAAGCCCTGACCAAGATTGGCGAGTCCAGGATCCCTGCAATTATAACGCTGTCGCTAGTCACGAGGTTGGCGGTGTTTAAGGATCTTATACCGGGATATCGGATTCGGCCCATCTCGGAAGACGGCCCCGGAGGTGAAAAGCTCAGCAAGGAAGTCAGGACGATACGGGCATTCGAGCAGTCGTTAGTTTCTAGTTACCAAACATATGTGAAAGAACTCACACGGTATGCAAAGGCCAAGAAAAGCGAGCCTGGCGGAGCTGAGCATGCCACCGTAGCGATAACGTGTGCGTCGTCACTGTTGATAGCTCATCCTCACTTCAATTTCAGGTCTGATCTCATCAATATCCTGGTCTGGAAGCTGAGCTCGCGCCGCCCAGATAAGGATTTTGAAAAGGCCCTCTCAGCAATCATCACCTTGTTCACCGAGGATGACGAGGGCCGGCCCTCTTTTGAAGCTGTCTCGACTCTGTGCAGGATGATGAAGGCAAAGGAATACCTCGTTCACGAAAATGTCATAAATTTATTCCTACATCTCCGATTACTCTCAGAGTTTTCTGGCAAAGCATCGAAAGACGCAGTCGATCTACCGATGGAGAGTCGCAAAAAGCAGAAGAAGGCGTTCAGGACAAAACGGGAACGGAAACAGTAGGCATCCTTTTCATGGTCTTTCTCTCACTTACATTGTTTCATTAAATAGTCACTGGTTGCAATAGTTAACATTATATCAGGCTCAAGGAAGAGAAAGCGCTGCAAAAGGATATGGACCAGGCAGACGCAAATGTGCTCCATGAGGAGCGAGACAGGATGCAATCCGAGTGTCTGAAGGCCGTCTTCGCAACATACTTCAGGATATTAAAGCTTAGAACGCCCCATCTCATGGGCGCTGTGCTCGAGGTAAGAGAATTCAGCACGCCAAGAGACGGTAGACATGCTAATGAGAACAGGGTCTTGCTAAATTCAGCCATCTCATCAATCAGCAATTCTTCGGTGATCTTCTCGAAGCGCTAAAGGATCTCATCCGCCACAGCGACTCGGATGAGAACACCAGCGAAGATCCGGAAGCCGCCGCAAAAGCAGACGACGATGAAGATGACGAGGAGTCAACCCGCAATCCAACACGGGAAGCCCTGCTCTGTACCGCCACGGCATTCGCTCTGCTCGCCGGCCAAGACGCGCACAACGCCAAAGCAGACTTGCATCTCGACCTCTCCTTCTTCACCACCCATCTCTGGCAAACGCTCCTCCCCATCTCGCAAAACGCCGACCTCGAACTCGGCGCGCGATCGCTCCATCTGCCCGACCCCGACGCGCCGGGCTCATCAGCAAGCCGGTTCCGCAATGACACGCGCGAGAACAAAGTGAACCTGCAAACGACAACAGTCCTTTTGATCCGATGTCTCACAGCCGTCCTCCTCCCGCCGTGGAACATCCGCTCCACGCCTCCTCTCAGGTTAGCCGCCTTCTCGAAGCAGCTAATGACGACATCACTCCACATCCCCGAGAAGAGCGCACAGGCTCTCCTCGCTCTCCTGGCGGACGTGGGCAACACCCACGGGCGCAAGATTGCCGCGCTCTGGAACACGGAAGAGCGCAAGGGTGACGGTGTTTTTAACGCGCTGTCCCAGACTGAGGAGGGCAGCAACCCTTTTGCGACTACTATTTGGGAAGGAGAGCTACTGAGGCGGCATTACTGCCCTAAGGTCCGGGATGCCGTAAAGATTATGGAGAAGAATATTATGAGCGAGAGGTGATATCGATAGGTGGATACGGCAATCACGAAGAAGATAGAGTAGATATAATGAGGGGCATAGAAAGCGACATAGATATGGCCAGCATACCCAAGCTGAAGAGCATGAGGAAGCATGGGGATTCTTGGGATTAGCGTATCTTAAGTATATACCGAAGCATAACCAAGCAGAAATTGACTAAAATCTGTTCTGCCTCAGTCGTCGTCTGTCTTCACAACATACTATAACATACATCATTTCACAAAAATTCTTGTGGTGGTGCGTGATCAAATATGTATTGCCATTATCGTCCAATTCCAACTGGAAAGGCTCTATAATTTCTCGGAGTGAGACAACAGAGCGTGTTTCATACCAAGAAGAGCCAAAATGATCAGCCAAATTAGTTTCAGAATCGATCTTCTGCAAACTGTCATCCTACTGATATAGCTGCCGAATGGCGCTCAGGTGTGTAGCCTAAAACCCATTGCTCCAGCGAGATGCTTGGAGGCCAAGACCTGTTACGAGACCGCTCGTGACTGTCGGAGCTTCTTCCCTCATGTCTCGCCTAAATTGGGAGGACTGTTTGCAAGTATAGTCAGTGATTCAACTCCCACTGGTTGAGAGGAATCTCTGTTTGAGACTATACCTGGTCACTGCTAACCGAGTTGGCCCTGCCGTTTGGGTTTGCGGGATTCCACATGGAATCAGCCAGCTTTTTCACTGGTGTACCAGTGCTTGTGGATCTCAACGTAGCTGTTGGAAGTTCCTCAGACGGGTCCAAGTCCATGTCATCATCGTTCTCCTTATAACACGGCGTATTTTGCTCCATGGTAGTGATGACTATTGATGGGCGTGTGCTGTGAAACACCTCGGGAGAGGGCTTGTCACTCATCTGTGGCACCTCAAACCTTCCGGTCTCACCCCTGTCGTCTGCGTTCGAAAGATCAGATATCCTGTTCAGATTCGGCTGCGGATTTCCTAATTCGTGAGCAGGTGAAAACGAAGGGATTCTAGAGTGAGAAATTGTCGAGGTCGTTAACAACATATTTGTTTCTCTCCCAAGTGAGTTTGCCCCATTGTTGCCTAGTGAGTTTAATGGAGAGTTCGGATCAGAGCGGCTGACAATACTAGAGGTTTCTCACTATGAATGATCAGCACAAAGCCAGGTAAAATTCTGGTCACGATGTTCACATACCCTGTTGAATCATTCACAAGACGTTGCCCTTGCCACGGGGTGCGAGGCTGACAACTAATGGGAGCAACATTGCTTTGGTGAGGGTTTCGGTTACGAGGTCTATGTTGCGGAATGCTTATGTGTTCATCTTGGCGACTGAATGGAAACAACTGTTAATATGTGCACTAGATTTCCACAATACTAAAGTGTCACAGTACCTGCTCCGCCCGCCGCGACGCTTCTTGCTGGGAGCTTCGCCTCGAAACTCTGCCTGGAGTTGCTTGGCAAGCTCTAGATCACCTCTATTATTCATCCTGGAACTCCCTGTTTATGTTAGTAGGACTATGCCTGCAGAAGGTGGCAAAGGACTTGTCGAAACACGCAGCCACCTTACAATCAAAGACTTAACTAGCCAACAACCCATGCAGCTCAACAGGTGGGTGATGACTGAAATGATGGATGAGTTTGGTTGAGTGACGTTGAAAAAAGGAGGGTGCTGGTGTATAGAGAGACATAGATAGGTGGGGGGAATGAGAGGTAATAGAAGGGATCCAAAGTTGTCGACGGGACCCGGGAAATAGGTAGTACCTGAGGTAGCCACGCACTTGACTTCGACGACACCTGGACAGCGTTGTTGCCCTTGATTTTGGTCTCTGCGGTTGCTGGGAGGGAAGGTGCGAGCTCGGCCACCACCCCAGGAAGACGCGTTGTTGCCTTAGGCAAGCGTACCCATTGCTGGGGCGTAGACACCGAAGCACTAAAGCTCAGCTGTTGCCACGGGTTGATTGAAGGGCTAGGGAACGCCCGGCCAATCTAGAGACATGCCTTCTGGCCGGGTAATGGTATGGAAAGGAAAACACGGATTTGGTCGTCTTGCTTGCTTAGAAATGACAAGGTTGGTTTGTTTTAAACAGATAATTGAGTCATGACTGCCCATTAGGCGGGCTAAGGAGATGGTAAAACGAAAAGAATAGAGTGTTTTCAGATCACTTTACATCCTCGATGAGTACCTCTACTACCAACAGGATTGTAAAACACCAATTTGCGATGGACCCATTGCTACAGCATGATGAACGGCGAGGGTATTACTTTTATTGGGCGCTTTTCCTTGTTTTTTTGCTGACACCTATGACAGTCGCGATGGAGTTTATCTTTGTAGCCCGGTATTCACCATCCGCAGCCTCTTCAAACCACGGTGTCTTGACCATGCCAACATGCTCCTGCGTGAAATCGATCAAGACGTTGGAGTTTGGTGCTCCAACACAAATCCCAATGCAGGAAACGCGAGGGATACCAAGTGACTCGCACAGCCGGCCTTCGCATCCCCTGGGAAGCTCAACTAGTCTTGTGGGAGGCTGCGATGGGTGAGATCTAGAAGCCACTGCCACCATCTGAGGAAGATGACTGCTTAGTGCATTTGGTTGGCCAGACCTCGCGACAAAGATAGCCGAGTAGAAACGGCCTGCAGAGGTTTGTTCCGATTCCTGCCCATCTTGCGACGTCGCAGTTATCAGACCGTCCGACGCGGTCTTCTGGAGGCGGCGCGAGACGCATGGTAACCCAATGTCGACGTAAGAATGGAGCTCAGGGACCGGGGGAACCGATGGCGTTACCTCCTGGCCAGAGTGCTCTTTATGTTTCCTCTTTTTGGCACGATTGCCTTTCGATGCATGAACGTATTGTGCCCGATAGTGACCAAGAGGGGAAAGCAGACTATATAGACTCATCAGCCGAAGGCAGGCAATGAAAGCCAGGCCAACGTTTGGCTAGCACTGATCCTCCTCTTGTATATTGTTTAGAACTTACGCGCAAAGCAGCTCCAAGATGGTATCTTGGTTCTTTGGCAGTATATGAGGCCTGAAGTTCGTACATTTGGGTGAGCTATGCGCTTGCAGAGTGTGAAACGGTGAGCACAATAGGTTTCTTACCATGAGGCGGTTGAGTATGGGGTGTCTAACTGGAAGACCGTTTTCCTCTTCACGCTTTTGTCCATAGCGAAGCACCAGAGCCCGCCTATGAAATGGTTGTGGCTAATAGTACGGATATACCATCAGACAATGAGGTCTCTAGAGTAATTATATCCAGGTATAGCTTTTAAAATTGTCGACGGCACGACAGGTCGTCGGTAATGAATAAGGCAAAAGGTAGGGGTACCTGGTCTTATGTAGCCATTTATCTAAGTGTAAATCAATATCATAGCTTGCAATTCAAGTACCTAGATAGTTGGTAGATCTATCCTGACCAATCGGAATAGCGGTGGTTCCCATGTGGGGTCGCCTGTCCCCGTCAGCGAGATAGCGCGCTCAATGGCACATGCACAATGCACCAGTTATCTCGACTACACGTCTAACTAAGTACCTATTATACCTCAGGCTTCACATGTAGTACCGGTATCTTGGCAAAATTTTCTCGCTGGAGGAGACCATAGCCTGCGAAAACAGGAAATAAGCATAACTTCCGTACTACGTTTTACGTATCTCGTCGGATCCTTGCTAGTAGGTACCCGTAAGTCAAGCCCTTTTCCCATACCTGTAGAGGTTCGACAGCTCGCCTCAAGCCTCATGCGGATAGGCAGCGTTGGTAGGTTTTCGGTTCTTACTGGAAACCGGTTGCCCTGAAGTTTCGGTGCGTACAAAGTTAGAACGCACTGGCACCGGAGAAATTACCCAGGTAGGTTTGTAAGACAATCCTGGATTTCGCACATTCATAACCTTGGAAGGATGGGGAATTTGAGGTAGGTACTGGGTAGTAAGGGAGTACCTTACTGAGTAACCTAGGTAGGTACCCTCTGGTCACTTGTACGCGTGCGGTTCAAAGTGACAGACGGGGTTGTAGCGGCGCCCCTCCCCCACCACTAGCTCATCTCAATTCATCAATCCATCCTTAAAAAAAACAAGTACCATGATCTGCGCCAAACACCAGGCCAGAACCACACCAGACCAGAACCAGGCATTGCATTACATTTTCCACTTACTATTTTCAAGCTCCTCTAACAGCTCCCCCAGCTACCACGACCTGTCTCCGCTGCCAAGTCGCCTCTCGCGGGCCAGCTATCTGCATCTATCTGCATCCAGGTATTTTTTATTTTATTTGTTTTATTTTGTTGTATTGTATCTTCGTCGTTTGCGTACCCAAGGTGTCACCCAAATTGATTCTTCTATCATCCATCCTGATATAGCCACCTACTTGCTGGCAAGCTCGGAGGCTAGATAGGTGCCCTACCCATCTACATACGTCTTACCTAGCATACAGGGTACACGTACGTGGGTAAGGCGTCCGCTTCGGGCAGACCGCAGAGGTAGAGAGGTACTTTCAAGCTGATACCTACCTCCTGAAGTCTGGTGCCTGTCTTGAGTGTAGATGGGGGGATGGTAAACGCGCACTTACGCCTACCGGCCCTCTATCTGCCTTGCTGGGAAAACGACAAAGGCTATCAGAGTTCAGTCTCCTTCGTCCAGGTCGAGTAGGCAAAAAGGTAGGCTCGACCGTAACCGCCAGGCTACCAACTAACTACCTTCCTACCTATCAATCTATCTATCTATCTACCCACTGCTTCCAGCTATGGCACACGTTGCGTACCGTAAACACTAAATGACATAGGAGGTACCTTGACCGTTTGTTGGAGCTTCTCCAATCCCCTTCTGTCGTCACACATTTTCCACCTACACCACTAAATCTAGAGCTCCCCCAGCTTCCCAAGACTCGCTCCCGCGCCTCTTCCAACGGGCAACATAGCCGGGTCCTCACAATCCAGTATCTCGATTGCCCTTCTCCCATGGCCCCGATCCCCTTTTGCCCCTTTCTTTGACCATTCCTGCTCATCCATTCCCCTAGCCACCCGTCATTTTACCCCGCACATTTCCACCCACATGCTAACCCTGCCGTCCGCCAGCCGCCGAGCCTCGTTGAGACGGCGCTGCTGCACGCTTTGTTGTCTAGAGCTCCACGACTCTCCTCCCAACATACGTTTGTACCAGCCAGATGGACCAGGACTCAAGGACCGACGAGTCGCGAGAACGTGCCCTCTCCTCCGAGCCTAGCTCAACTCGCCCTAATCCCTTTGACGACGATAGTAGTGCCTCGGCTCGTAAACGCCGCCGGACGTCTCGCTCTGGTTCCCACTCGGGCTCTCGTAGCACCTCTGTTGAGACTGCCCTCTCCCACGACCTCCTCCTAGCTGCTTCGGGTGCCCACGACATGAAGGTCGACACCCCCGAGCCCACTCTTCCTAGCACCCCAGACCGCCCACAGCGCCTTGCCGAGCCTGTATCCAGTAGGGTAACCATCAACTTGCGTAACGCCGACGGTTTGGAAGCCACACCTACCTCCCCCGCCTCACCCACGCCGTCGCGCCTACGGGTGAACCGTGTCCGGGCTAGCGTAGAAGCATCCGACGCAGGCATGGCTCCGAGTCGCTCCACGGACGACGCCTCGTCCTCGTCTTCCACACTTGATAGTCCTGGAATCGCCGGTATCAGCGTCGAGGATCTGGAAGACGATGTTCAGTCTTCCCCGGTCGAGCAGCAGTCCGTTTTCGGAAGAGCAACTGATTTGGGTTTCATCGTGTCTGATTTTCCATATCGTTGTGAGGGCGAGCTGCCCCACGATACAGTTCATCGCCTATGCAATTATTTCAGGCAACGTGAGTCATGTGAAGTAAAGTCCTCTAAGAACTCGACATCTGACCTTTTAGAATTAGAACCCGGCAACATGGACGAGGGCTTGTCGTCCATTCACAACTGGTTAAATCGATGTTTGTTGTCTGCACGTCTGGAACACTGGGCTCCAATTACAGAGATATATCGGGATAATCGGGCGTTCTGGGTTATTCTTCCAGATTTGTTTTACCAGATTGGCCAAAGGTGAGTTGACAAACCGCCCAGGTCTCGCTTGTCCTTACTCCTAACTCGCCGTTCCTCTAGACTGAATTATACGAAAACCAGAGAGATACGGGATCTTGTCACTCAGTTGCTGGCTCAATTCGCGAAACTGACAGCCTTCCTCCTAACTTTAGACATTCGTAATCTATCACAGGGAACAGTTACTGAGGAAAGCTATGCGGGATTGACGAGTCCGCCCTACCTTCGGACATTGTCCGCTCTTCCGGGTGTGGAAGACCCATACTTCACCAATGGCGTGGAACGTAATCCGAATCCATTAGATCCTCTCGAGATGTTCCAGTCCAGTTATGACATTTCCCTTGCTGCAATCGTCTCTTTTATTGAACTCCACATGGCCGCTTTGGCCCAGTTTCCGCGAACAATAATGGACAACCTCACTGCCGCCTGCGCCATTACTCATGCTATTGCCAGGGAAAGTATCCAGAAGCAGCTATATCCAATAGGTATAACTCTACATATACTAGAGCGTTCACGGACTACTTTGGCCCTAGGTTATAAATGCTTCGCCTTGTTATCAGACGCCATTCAGACGGTAATGGAGAAATCCATCAATCATTTATCACAAGAAGTTGCTTCAGGTTTTACTTTTTATCTGTCGGAGACCTTGAAATATACTTTGCAAAGCAATAATCCCGAAACCTTGCAGCACACCAAACAGTATCGCCTGGAGCATCCCCAGGTACCACCACAACATATCAGCGAAGCGATTGCAATGGAATGGCGCTTTGGTGTCTACTGCAGATTAATAAGGTCGCGTCAAATGCAGCTCAGAGTTTCTGCGGCAGCATCAATGTGTGATGATCTAGTCGGGCATTGGAAGAGGTATCAAGATCGCCATCAAGAACCCCTTGAGGACACTCAGCCATACCTTGACTATCTGCGGTATCTATCAGACTACATCACCCATACCGGAATAGTGGACTACATACTCGGCCCAACTTGTCATCCCGAAATCACTACTACCAGTGGTAATATCATCGGGTTTCTTGGCGTCACAAGGACGTACACCGCAGCGCAGACTAATCTCATGTGGCAGACTTTGACGTCGACGCAAGATCCGCGCATTGCGGAGGCTCTAGTCAGGATGATGGTTAAGGTCACGCTGTTACTCCAGACGACAGACTTGATCTTCTTGCTCGAGAAATTCAAGGAAGTTCCGATAGATTCATTTTCGCCCATTATGCGAGACTTTTTTGATAACGTCACCGAGCATTTATCCAAACATCTAGTGTCGCAACAAGCACCTACTGCTTTCCATGAGATCTGCGTCCGATTGCTTCGCGAGTCGTCCGTCTTTACTGCTCAGGGCTCCATAGCCTACCCCGACATTTACCAGTTCGCACAGATAAAGTTGAAAAAGTCCATACAGGTGTGGCCAGGTGATGAAGCGTTGCGCGATATTGCATTAAGCTGCTTGGACGACGTAGCCTCCAAATCTGAGACATCTTCCGGTAGCCTACAGGTTCTAACTATAATCGCGGCAAGTCCTGCTCATGTGCAGACCTTGATTGAAGAGCACAACTTCATTCGGCTCCTCGTGGATGATCTTGAGGCTGCAGTTCAATTTGCGAAGTCAGTGGGTGTTTCGAGGGTCTACGCCAATCCATTTTGCCAAGCACGCCGAAAATTCATTTCCATGATCATAATGCAGTTTGGATCGGTCATAGACGCGCCCCTGGGCCAACGGCTTTGGGATTACCTCGTTGGAGACAAAGCAGCGAGCCAGGATGACAGAAAGCTCGCATGGGAAGATTTGCACGCAGCACTCAAGCGAAGACGACTCGACAATAATCCGTTTCGCGATAATCAATTTCTGATTGATTGTGTGCGGCTTTTTCTGCCAAACCTCCCACCCTCATGCCACTGCTTCGGCTCCCTCGCTTTTGTCAGGGACGTCGTTGTTCCTGCTGCCAATGACACCATTTCCACCAATGCTATCACTCTTGATGACGAAGAAAGCCTCAAATCGTCTGGTCTCGAATTGCTCTGGCAGATAATCCTGACGGCGCCCAAACAAGACATTGCCAACGGCGCAATTTCGGTGCTTGTCAATGATATCTATGTCGATAGTGCAGTCATTTTATCGTATTCTCTTCAGCGTGCTAGAAGGGTTCATTTTTCGCTTGTCAACCGATGTTTAGCACAGTTAAAGGCTGCTGCACAGAAACTGATGTCTTTCAACGATGGCACTACAAGTAACGGCGATGAACCAATGATCATTATAGCCACCGATGATCAGCATTTCGAACAGGAACTTCGGTTTGCTCGCACCCTGAAAGTTCTTACTACCTTATCTAGCACATTGCGGACGAAATCCAACTTTGCCGCCCCTGACCTACGCTCTCTCATGTTGTCCTCCCCAAATGCTGTTAATGGCGAATCTGCGGGCCTAAAGTATCAGTCATTTGATGGAGATGATCAAACTGAAGTCAAACCATTAAGAATTGGCCTCAAGAACAGCGTTGCATCACTATTAGCTAGTATACGTGAAGCTACCGGTTTTGAGAATTATCGATTATATTATCGGGGGACTGCATTTGCCCCTACAGATTCCGATATCTGCAGATCCTTGGAAGAGCTTAATATCAAGAATGGATTGATACTCGTCAAAAGAGAGATTGACCTGGTTTCCTCTCCAGTACGCATTAAACCTGGTGCATCCCCATTGGAAATCGAGATACTTAGTCATTTCGATGACCTATGGGAATATTTAAGTATAGAGGAGAACCTCGCTCGAGAAGTAAGAAGCTCCAATTCAACCAAGCTTTTGTCCATATACACTAACTGTCTCGAGGTTTATAAATTTCTCACATCCTTACCAGCAGATGGATCGGTTTTGGCAGCCATTGAGAGCTCCAAAACTTCGCCCCGCGATGTCTTCCCTCTGGCGCAGCCTTTCAAGTCTCTCTATGCGATACATGCCCTTCGCGAACATTTGCACACTCGGAGACTCAAGAACGCTCTCATGCATACGTCCGTTCAGGGGGCAACAACGCAACAACAATTCACGAAGGACCAACAAGACGCTATGACGAAAGCTATATCTTTGGTCGTCGCGGCAATTTGTGACCCTCCTATTATTGATCGGTGTACTAACGAGGATATGAGATTACAGCTTAGTCTTGAGTTGGTTGATACCTTTGTACAGCTTTTAAAGGGTTCGTTTCTCCTTTTTTCTCCTTTTTTCTTTGTTGTTCATATTCTCCTTTTTTTTTCTGTATTTCCTTCCCGAGATGCCTGCCATTATCAGATCTGTCGCGTAGTTATGCTAACTGACACGTAGAGTCTACTGAGCCTCATTTTCTTAGCCAGTTTCTCACTACCGAACTCTACGAGCGGTTGATGACGCTCATGAAAAGCGTTATTAAATGCGAGAGCAGTGCTGCCGTCAGTGTTGACCTAGTGCATCGAAGTTTCGAGGCATTACTCGAATGCTGCGCCAAGAGCAACGATTTCTGGAATTATTTTCGTTGTCAAGAGACAACCGGAGAAATACTCCGAACCTTTCTGCTCGTTGATGGGCGCCCTTTTGTCAGGAAAAGCGTTGCGAAGCTTATTAGCACGAAGAGCCTATATGATAGTAGCCGATCGAGCGTGCTTGCCATCGACTTTGCCGAACTTTTTTGGCCAATCATTCTAAGGCTCTTGCCTCAAGCTACATCTAAACCTCAAAACTGCGAAGAGCTTTTCAGTCTGGCGCCGCATCTAGCAAAGAAGCTCATAGAGAATGCATCACAGACTCTTAATCTCCCAGCATGCGTTAAGATATGTGGCGATCTTTTACTGTCTCATACGAGTACTGAAGATATCGCTCAACCGGAATTGATTGATAAAGTAGCCTATGGGCTCATATCCCTGCTGCGCCAAAGCATCGGACAGATGTCTGCTTCTATGAAAGATAGCGCAGTATCATCTAGCTTGCCGAAAAGACTGTTCTTGAAGCACCTGTTTCCTCCTGAAAACGAGACCGGGCCATTAGTGCCACGTGCCATCCTTCACCCAGCATCACGCCATATGCTTTACGATATCGTCTATATGCTCGCCAACGATAATCAATCCCAGATGGTCATGGTCTTGCAACACTTGAATCGTCTAACAGCGCAGCAGCAGGATGAAAACGGCATGTACAGTTACAAATATGATCTCCCCCAAGCCTTCGACAGAATGAGCGCAGCGCGAGCTAGCTGTGGTTATTCGGGCTTGAGAAATCTGTCTAACACCTGTTATTTGAACTCGCTCTTCACACAGCTGTTCATGAACGTTGGGTTTCGTCGGTTAATTCTCAATGCTAGAATCGATAAACCTCACAATCAACAGCTTCTTACAGAAACGCAAAATTTGTTCGCAAATCTCCAAGATAGCAGACGCCGGTTCATCGATCCACAGGCCTGCATAGAGCAAATTACGACGTACGATGATCTTCCTATTGATATACACAATCAAATGGACGTCGATGAGTTTTTCAACCTCCTCTTCGATCGGTGGGAAGCCCAGTTCACGTTCGACTCGGATAAAAAAGCTCTCAGATCTGTCTATGGCGGTCAACTGGTTCAACAGGTAAAATCCAAAGAATGTGAGCACATTTCGGAGCGTATCGAACCATTCTCGGCTATACAATGCGATATCAAGGGTAAATCGAGTCTCCAAGAAAGTTTACAGGCGTATGTAGATGGAGAGATTATGGAAGGTGACAACAAGTACAAGTGCTCGACCTGTGATCGACATGTTGACGCAGTCAAAAGAGCGTGTCTCAAAGATCTCCCAAACAACCTCATATTTCACCTCAAGCGATTTGATTTCAACCTACGCTTGTTGCAGCGCAGCAAAATTAACGACTATTTCCCTTTCCCAGAGAAGATCGACATGCAGCCATATACTGTCGAGCATTTGAGCGATCCTTCTCGCGAGGCTGAGCCAGACGTATTTGAGCTGGTAGGTGTCCTCGTGCATTCCGGAACAGCAGAGACTGGTCATTATTATTCGTTTAGTCGTGAGCGGCCGACCAATTGTGGCGTTTCGCCTTGGGTCGAATTTAATGATGACGTAGTGACGTCTTGGGACCCTTCTCAAATGGAGGCTGCCTGCTTTGGTGGCCCAGATCATCGCCCATATGATTCTGCAAACACCTATGAAAAGGTGTATAGTGCCTACATGCTATTCTATCAACGATCATCTTCTCTGCGCCAGGAACAAGCGATGCTAAAAGAGAATGGAAACCCGAGGCAGCTCCGGGTTGATATCCCTCCTCAACTGGAAGCTCAGGTCAGACTGGATAACTGGGCGATCATACAGCGTCATAATCTTTATGATCCATACCATATCTCGTTTGTTCTCAAAGCCCTTGACTTTTTTTGGATTGGTAAATGCTCCAAAGAACACAAAAGAGAGAATCTTGCCATGCATGTTGCTCTAGGGCATCTAGACCAAATTGCATCGCGAGCCAAAGACCTCCCCGACTTCGACTCTCTCAGCACCATGATCGTTACGGCATGTCAAAGATGTTCTCTGTGTTGCTTCGCTTTCTTCCAGTATTTCCAGCAGCACAAGGAGGCTTTCAGGATGCTACTATTTAAGAATTCTGATCCAGCCGTGCGTCATGACTTTAGCGAAAACTGGTTATTTGTGTTGAAAAAGCTAAGACACCACTTTCCAACTGATTATGGTTATACGGACGATGAAAATGACGAAAACGAAGAGCCTGCCATGTCCGACAGCCCCGTGCCAACATTCATGGAGGCAACTGCCGACCTTTTCCTTCATATTTGGGATTCGTTTCATACCCGCCCCATGGCCTGGCCTGAGTATTTCGGTACCCTAGTGGACTTTGCTAGGTTCGGCAGGCTTGAGTCCGCTGTGCTACTTGATAGGGATTTTCTAGCTCGAGTCCTGATGGCTATCGCAGCAGATCAAGCATTTGACCTGCCCCCCCAGTACAATAGACTCCTTGCAGTTGTTTCCCGAAGAATGGCAACAAGACCTCCAAATTATGAGGGCATCATTGCATTAACAGATATTCTGATGGATTGTATGGATACCGAGATGGGTAACTATGTGGAGGACCATGCCGGGCGTTTCGCAGTGGCACAGCAGGGGGACCTGATTCCATTCACTGCCCAAGAAATCAATATCCTCCATAAGCCATGGGGAAGGGGTGAAACTGGCCTCTTCACGGATAAGCTGATCCAACTGAACCAGAATCCTGTAGCAACAGACAGCATAATCGGGAGGCTTGTGGCGTTCAATGCACAGATGGAGACAACGATCCTCAAGTCTTTACTGTATGGGATCACGGGCCAGATCACCACTCAGTCAGTTACGCCATTCTTGCGTGCAAGTTTAGTGTACTGTGGGTCCACACCCAACAAGGAGAACTTGAATCGACTTATCCAACACATCAATGATCAGTGCAAGGTAGTGCAAAATGCTGAAGCCCGGTCATTCTTTGAGTTTCAAAGAGACTTGTTCGACCGAGAGCGAAATACTGGTGAGACCAAGGAGGAAACGCAGCTTGATAACCTGAGGAACTTACCCACTTGGATACCTGGACTATTAGGTTATCTTGACAGCACTGTCAGCAATGCAGTTGAAGGGTTTCTGCGTGAAAAAGTATTCAAGTATGGTATAGTTCCTGTCTTCGAGGAGACCAGTAGTGGGGTCGGCAGAGCGCAAGCCATGGTCACTGCAGCTAGAGGGCTCGCTGTCAACGTCCTATTATATCTACGCGATACGTACGTGGCGCGAGGGGCTCAGGCATCCAAAGATACAATGCAACCCTTTCACCGTGTCATCCAACAATGCATCCCCTATTTCAGAGACCTCGAGGACGCGGACGATGAATTGAGTCAGAAGTTCTACGAACTATGGCCCTGTAAGCGACTCCCCTTACCCATCGACTTAAAGGTGTTGGCAATGTTTTACTAATTCGATGCATAGCCGTTCTCGAAGCTATGCATGCCTTGACGGTTGACGAACTCGAAGATGACGGTTCCGGTATGTGGACTGACTCTGCCAGCAGCGGCTCGGGATATGACTGACGATTCTAAGACTGGGAGCAGTCCATTGGATCTTCCGACAGTCTCGCAGACCTGAGTAATATGCAGGTAGACCAAGAACTTCTGGGCAGCAGCGTGTAAAAGCCTGCCGATTGGCCCAAGTAGAAAGATACAAAAGGGGAAAAGGAGGGGGGGTTCCGGGGTAAACTTCGATAAAGTGGACTAGTGTTTGGTTTTCGAGTAACATTTACGAAAAGATGTTTAGGCGTATCGGGTTCAAAGCGGAATCAATATGGCAGCGCTGGCGCCTGGAGTTCCCCATGCATTTGCTCTATAGCTTTGCGCTTAGATGGTCGTCAAGACAGACATTTGCCATGATTTTCTTGTAAGAAATAGGGCCGTTGCCACCCTAAGAGGTAGTAATCGGGGACAGCGAAGCTAGTGGACGAATCCACGACTGGTTTATTACATGTGCAAGGCCAAGCAGTGGTCCTCGCCGGTGGGGGATCTGAGCTATTACGATACTCATAAACTTAGGAATAGGACCATAAGCATATGGTTACGCAGACTTGAGCGTAACATGAACCGCTTAGTATTTCCAGTCACGTGTTCACAGAACAGACTTAAGCGTGTGCTTTATCCGAACAGGTGCGATGCATTCCTGCAAGTGTAGGCACAGGAGAAGAGGGAGGCACATTATGATGGCGTCTCGGAAGCGCCCTCTTTCAGTAGGTGGGTATTTGGTGCCGAGGCACTCCCTTGCGTTGATGCTATGGTCACCACCTAGAGAAGGCGAGGAGAAGATCAAAAAGCATCGGTTTGGAGGAGATGTGGTTTTGTGGCCCTGAGATAGGTGATTAGATGTGTTGGATATTGTGTTGAATGGGATATTGGTGGGGAAAGGTGACCTTGCCCGTTTTGGTGTTTATACTACGCCTTCACATGCAAGCTTGTCGTGTACAGTATATGCACATGATATGATAAATCACGCCCACCTGGACAGTTTTTAGTTGACAGAATAGGAAACGAGATTATATACGAGACTAGTTCGTGTGTAAATTTGAACTGCCCCCGGAGGCTTTGAAGCAGTCTAGTAGACTTTCTCGTATTCATTTTTAGGTAATTGAAGATTAGGAGGTAGTTGATTTCTGACAGGAGATATCTAACCTTGGCTGTCTTCTCGGTATATTCTTCACGCCGTGGCGGTTTTCATAATGTTAGAGGCGGATCAACAGGGAGACAACCCGTGGCTGTTGGTCGATGGTGATGGGTCCCAAGGGACCTACCGACCGCCTCACCGACATTTCTATTTTGCTCCTATCGTGTTGGTCCTGGAGATCCTTACCTAGGTAAAATGAATGATTTTGAAAATTGAAGCTATGGTAGGCCCATTGGCTCGACCTACTGCTGTATCCAACAGTACCGTAGTCCGCGCTTGTTGATTGATTGAGTCTATTTTTGTCCCCCGGCCGGCCGTCTGCCTCGCCCACTTTCATCATGGGATAACAAGCATATCCAATACACGTTCAATACGCGGAAAGAGGGAAATGCAAGAGGTTGCGTTGAATCGGTTAGTAATGTTGAAGATTGAAGCCTATTCGCTGGCCTAAAGTGATTGATACCTATATAATATACATGGACATAGGTAGCTCATCTGGTCCCTGGAGATAGATGGATAGATGTTGATCAGATGGCGTCCCCTCCGATTCCCGATCTGGGGTGCACTTGATGCTATATTTGGGGCGTTTAGCGGGCGCCGGTCTCCGCTAGCGTACCCAAGGTGGTGTTGTAGCGTAGCCATGCAGAATGTTAGCCGCCGAGCGATGCGGGGGACGGTACCCTTACCTGTGGTTGGTTGGATGTTGTGATTGCTCTCTGCAGATACTAAGAAATCTTGATGGCGTCAATGCACCTCTCTCCCTTTGTTGATCTAAGACCCATCAGTTAGAGGTCGTTTATATTCTGTATACCAACAGAAACTCTAATTTTTGTGTTTCCGCCTTGATTGTGAATGATGCGCCGGTAAGGTGAGGACGCGGACGGAACTGGACAACAAGATTCATGTTCTAATCCAAGTACTATCTATCAACTTGCGCTTTTCACAGGGCTGGGCTGAACAGTGGCGATCCTCGCTCGGGCCTAACCCAAAGTGGTTTGGCTCTAGGGACCGGCGGCTATTGAGCTTGGACCCTTTTCCATTGGCGGGAACTAGATCCAAAGAATATACTCAGTTCATGCCTACAGTAGGTAGGTACACAGTAGGTAGGTAGGTATCTAGTCCGTTGGGGTGGTCCGTCTGTGCTGACTTAAGAGATAGATGCCTATGGAATTGATTCCTGAGATAAACGTCATCCGCCGACGTAAGTAGAATACTCTGTACAGTGAGTGCAACTAGCTAAGGTACTGACCAGCCCCGAGCCTGTTAGTACTGTATAATCCAGGAGCGCCCGTACAAGGGGGGTTATCCGTGCTGTCAATTACCTACCATGCATGCGGCAATGCAAAGCGCATCACACAACCCACTCGCGAACCCGGTAAACCTCCCTCGTTCGTCTCCATCCATTTGGACGTTCCCGCGTCCCCTTGCTACTTACTAACAATTACCGGCTAGTTCGCCGGGCAACAATGGTATCAGGGTGGATCCCACAATAGCGCGAGGACGAAAAGAGGAACCAAAGTGTTGGTAATAACAGAAGTATGTTATGTTAGTTAGTACACCGTTGTCTATCTGTCTGTCTGTCTGTCTGTCTATGCTAATCCCCAAGCATTGACTGGTTTCAAGACCCGAGTTTCACCTATGACCGAATATAGAAGCAGGTAAACAGTCTTACTATCTAACTACCTGCAACGAGAAAAAGAAACAAATTCATGATTGTCATCATTCCCAAAATGAGTATGAGGATGTCGTGAATAGATTACTGCTGGCATTGATGATGGATTAAGTTGAAACCAGATGCTTAGTAGCATCTACAGGTACCTGCCTACGGTAGATAGATCTACTCAGTACATTACTACATACCTAGGACGAGATGGATGCATAGAGGCCCATATCTAAAAACAACTTCCTTGCGTCACATCAATCACATCACACCCGCCCGCCCAACACCCCATTATCCATTATCGTTAATTAACACCCCTGGTTCGTTCAGCCTTGGCTCATACCCCCCGTCCGGCCGCCGGGGTCTCCTCCGTCAGCTGCCCGGACCTCAACTCACATCACACAACGCAACCACCAAGGAAGAAAACAACCTATAGCATCGTCACGTATTGCTGCCCTTCCCTACACCTCATTCGTTCCCTTCTTTTCTTCTTCTTCTACTTATGCGTTGTTTCATGTTTTCATGTTTCATGTTTCGAGGTCCCGCCATGTGGTTATTCCTAGTTGATCTACCTACTGTAGCTGTAATGCGCACATTGGCCGGGGCCAATGCAATCCCCATATGTGCTAACCGCCCTTACTATATTTGTCTCCCTCCCTCCTTATCTGCTCCCCAGTAGGCTCTGTTTGTACCTATGTAGTATGTGTATGTTTGTATGTGTGTTAGATGCCATCCCATCAATCACATCTTTGGCACTACCTATAGTACATCATCTAGAGACTCACTCTCTTAATATCTCAGGGGTTGTCATGTCATGTTTACACTCCCTTTTTGGAAAGGATCTCTGTTTCAAGATTTTATCTCGAAGATCCCCAACTGTACCACGCATCTCTCTTAAAGAGGTCCCATGTGGCCCATACAGCCATAGATAGATATATCTACCGACACTATCTACCTACCTACTTACCTACCTAATCATCTTTTGTCTTCCTACACATACGTGCGTCTTACGATTATCGGATGCAGCGCTACGACTAGGAAAGCACATAACAAGGTAGCGAAGGAGGCTTGACTATTGCATACACTGCCTCCCTGCCCCATCGTTCGCCGTCTCTCCTCCATCCATATCCCTAACAGGGCCACTTCCGTCCCAAGTTTTGCTTTCGTCCGTTGTGAAACGGGACCCCAATCATGTCGCTCTCGAAACAACGCATATCGTCGCCCCTCGAGGCGGGCAGGTCGATCCTCGACGCGCACAACCTGCCCCCACAGCTGACGAGTACGCTCGAGTATACGTCCAAGAGGCTCGCGCGCAAGAACCTACACATCACCCTGATCGTCGTAAAGAACGAGTACCAGATAACGACCGCGCGGCCCTGCGCGACCCCGACTTCGCCCCCGCAGACGCCCGAGTACTCGGCGTCGGGCTTCGCCTCACCATCGCGTTTCACATCCCCGGTCGTTGGTCTGCGCCAGTTGGTGCGGCGGGGCACCGGCAGCTCCATCGCCTCGTCTAGCTCAGGCTCCTCCACGTCAACATCCTCCATCTCATCAGAAACGGCTTCCAGCACCTTGATGTCACCACTATTTTCGCCGCTTTCAGCCGAACCCGTCGCCAGCCCACGGAGATGGATTCTTCCTCTGACACCTGGGAGCCCACTCCCCGCCACACCCGTAACGCCCCACACTCCATCGAGTATTGCCACGATAACCACGACTGCGTCTTCGTGCGCGACTTCTCATCCGTTTCAGAACCCAGAGTCCTTTGGAGTCCGACTAATATATACGTCACCTGTCTTGCCAAGGGACGACAAGCTGATACGCGCCACAATTACTAAAGCAGAGCGTAGGTTTCACACAGGGGTAGGCAGATTGCCACCGGTGATGACCGCCTCGGCATGTGGGCTGAGTGCGGATCTTGTGAGACGGAGCATCCAGCAGAACGAGGTGCTCTTCTCAGCGGAGGGATTGACACTGCTGGGGCTGGATAGACTATATAGTTTCAAGGCGGCGCTGGCTGCATATGCGAAGTCGATCACCACGCCCAACTCTCGGATCCAGTCACCGCTCAGCTCCCCAGGATTATCGAATCATCCCATCAACACCATGCCACCGCCAACATCTATACCCACGACGGCGGACAGTTCGCGTCTAGAAGATGCAGTCGACTGCCTACGCCGGTTGGTGCTGGCAAATGGTAGTCGGCCGGTTCCCAAGGCGGACCTTTATCGCAGCTTCGACTGGATGGGCGTAAATACGACGGCATTGGCGGATGTCGAGAGTATGTATAGGCGCGCATATGGCGGCCCGGAACGTCGAGGGCCATTTGAGCTCCCTCCTTTGCCTAAGGGCCAGGAGCCCTCCCAAGAAAACGACCAGGATGCAAAACGGATGGGTTTCATAAAGATTGGCACACCACCGCCACCAAAGACCCAGACAACGCCGGTCTTGAAATTGAACACCAACATCACAACAACACCACGCCTCATCAAGCCGAAACCGAAAGCAGTACCACAGAGTTCAGGTGCAACCGAGTCAAACGGAGCACGACAGAATAATTCCAGCATCGATGGTGAAAGCCGGAGCAACCCTGATGCGGTGGAGATCAAGTTCGACTTTTCGGAAATGGCAACGGAAAAAGGTGATGGCACCTTCGAAGACGAGGACCGCACACCACACCCACTACGCGACGGACCCGTGCGACCATCGATGTTCTGGCCCAACGGCAACACGCTAGGCCAATCCATCGACGAGATGCTGTCGCCTTGTGACTACAGACAGTCACAGCGACTCGGGCCTTTGACACCGAACGGGTATGATGATATTTCACCGATAACGAGAGGTGAATGGGGGTTTCTGTTCAAGGGCGACACGTGGACGCAAGGGCGTACAGCGGTGGTAGAAACTTGTTGAGCGATCAACAAAAAGTATACATTTCTTTTTTTCAAGGACGTAGATATCCATATCCCATACCCATAAGAGGTCTGGAGCACTGTAGTATTAGTAGACTAGATGTGCGACGAATCTAACGATATCCGATGAAATGTCTGCCTCGTCGCATTTGATATACAGTCTGTGACATTTTAGTTTGCCCTGAATCTGAACCCCAAGAGCGTTGCAACGCATTGCCCGCAAAATTTTGTAGGGCTCTTGCTTGGTACAGATAATAATTCGTGCAAGTAGGATGAATGGAAAATTTCCTTCCCACCATACCGCCTCAACGCCAACCGTAACGAGACCCGGCCTCGTTCTGCTTCGCCTTGTTCTTGGCAAAGTTCTCCTCGAGCGCGTCACGCTGGTTCTGCACCTGGTTGACGAGCTGGCGCAGGTTGTGCTTGCCCGGGGCGATCGCGCGCACGGGGTTGTGGATCTGCTGCTCGCCGCTCGCCCGCAGCAACTCGTTGTGCGCGTACTCCCTCTCGGTGTCGAAATTGATGACCTTGGCCCCGGCCGATTCCGCGCTCGGGGCGCCCCGTCGCCCGAAGAGCTCGCGCCGCGCCGCAGCGGAGAGGTTCATGTCGTTCACGATATTGTCTAGCGAGTGCGTTGCGCCGCCGTACGTGCTAGATACGGTCGCCGCTTGCGATGGCGCTGTGTACGAGCTATACTGCGCGTCGTATTCCGCGAAGGCGCCTGCGGTGGATGGTGGGCCGAGGGCACTGTCGGTGTCGAGCAGGGGCTCGTACTCGCTATTGCTTCTTTCTGTTGGGTTGGATGCTTCTGTGGGTTCGTCGGATATAGAGAAAAGCGATATTTTCTTTTTCGGAGGCGGTTCAACCTTTGCAACCCCAGTTTCGACTATGGATGTGGCAGACGTAGGCGCAGGAGCAACGCTGATGGCCGTGCTCTTCGAAGTTATAGCAGTGGCAGTCGTAGACTTTGTAGTGGGCTTCTTTGTCGGTTTCTTCCTCGCCACGGATAGGGGCCTGAACATGAGAGGCTTGCCGACGAGCTCGACTTCATCTGCTGGCTTCTGTCCAGCTGGTATCGTAGGTTGCTGCGACTTCGGTGCTGGTAGATTCATACCACCGACGCCATCGCCACCCGAGGCTGACTGTTCGTCTACATGGACTGCATCGTCGGAATGATCATCAGAATTCCTGCTGAAGGCCGGGGCAGCCCCAGTCTTCAAATGGACACCCGGTCGCGGCGCAGTCGTGTCCTTGACGCCACTACTACTACTGCTACTTGCGGTCGCAGCCGCTGGCTTTTTCTTGACGTTCTTGGGTGGTGGGAGAAACGAATTGAAGCTACTGAAGGCCCCGCCCTTCGATGTGCGCGCCCGTTTCGCAGGGCGCTCATCTCCGTTTGTTGTGGCGTTGCTATCATCCTGTCCAGAGGAGGTCCCTGGTAGGTTGACCAAGATCTTGCCTGGCTTGGAGCGATCGACGACTTTCTGGAATGCTGGTTTCTTGCTGCCGGTTGCTGTGGATGACTTTGTGGATGGCTCGGGCTTCGGCACGGTCTCCCCGTCTGACTCTGAATCGGAATAGTCGACGAGCCCCATGGTTGCTGGTTGATAAACTATTCGAGATTTGAGAGGCGGATGCTTCTTAGGTCGGGATTGGGAGCTTGGAGCTTGATAGCGAATGATGCGACGAACGTGGCTAGGTAGTAACCACTAAAAATTGTGGCAGTACAGAGTACCTACCGTTTTCTGTGGCTCAGTCAGAGCAATATCAACAACGTTCTTCCTCGGGATGAAGCATCTTTATCTTAAACCGTTACTACATCCTGTGTTATATAGCCACAAATCGACTTATACATACTTAGATACAATGTTGTCTCTCGTTTCAGTGAACATATCTGAATTCACGTAGGATTTGTTCCTTCATTCTTAAGTAACATCTAAAAAACCCAATTCCGGTGAAGCTATACTGGAGCAAGGCCTCTTGTCTAAGACTTGATCTATTGCATCGGCTATTTCTATCAAGTGGATTAGAAGTTTGGAACAAGTAGAGGAATCGCGAAGTGGTTCCTGTCGGCTAATCCAGAATTATTGTGCGCAGACCAAGAAGAGCCATTGGCACCTCAAGCGCACCTATCTCAGGTTCGAGCAGATACATTCTGTGACCTCGGCACACACTGGAAGTAACGATGAGATCCCATAGTGAGGATACCACCTCTTGTAATGCAAGAGGGTCATTAAAATATGTGATAAACTTTGGCAGTGGCAGGCATATGCCGCCATCTATCTCGCTTTAGGATACAAGACCATCTGAGGCGAGCAGTAGCAACCGGCCACTTAAGCATCGCAACCATAAAAAAGGCATACTAGGGCATGCAGGAGCAGGGCACCCGAAGGTTTGGTTTGGTATGAAACCAAGAGAACCGGAACCGACTGGACGGCAGTCGGCAAGGGCCTAAATCTCCAAGGTCGATCCATTTGTCCCTTTTCATATACAGGAGCTCGCTACCTACTGTCCAGCCGGGACACGGACTCATCTTGGAATAACTGTGCTCTGATTTCTGCTCACTTGAGATCTTGTGGTGAGCTTACAAGATGCATCTTGACCAGCCTAGCTCTATAAAAGCTTCTTATCCTACTTTTTCGAATAGCTAGTTATGCCTATAACTATTCTCTTTACTTAACAAAAAAACAGCACCAGCGTCGCTATTGGGAATGAGAACTGAGGCATATACCTTGCTACGATTGACCCCCTATCAGAATTTAATATTCCTCCGTGGCGAGGCCGACTCGATCGACTACCACGTGCTATATTGAACACCAAGAGTTCCAAGCCAACCCGGCGTCTTGGCTCCCTATTGTAACAGATGTTGCCAAGCTGACCCAAGAAGCTATACTGTGCCGCATACCCGTTCATGGACACAGAATCATCTCGGCGACCCTGTTTTCCCCAGGACAAAATCGGTCCCCTTCCAATAACCGACGATAAAAAGATTTTTTGCTGAGGATTTGGATCGAACCCCATGCCCCTTGGCGAGTCGACGGCTTGAATAACGCCATCCTGATTGACCAGCTCACCATATGCATGGGGAAAGGACATATCGCTTCCTAATGCGTTTGTTGTGTGGTTGTCGGGCATTTCTAGGTACTATAATGGCTTGTCCCCCCAACTAAGATGCGATTTCTCCGCTGTAACCTCGATCTCGCATACCGTCTTTTGACTATACATCTCGCCATCCGTTCATAGCCGTCCCGCTGCATGAAAATTCGACGCCGATGGCTGGGTATCTTCATAAGGTCGGGCGGTGGCTAGCTCCACCCCCAGCCAAGTCGGCAGATGGACGGGACCAGTGGCCGTCCCGAACAGCCTTCTTACTCGCGGCCATGGGAGGCTGCGCCGGTCAGGGTAATCTCATCCGATACCCGTCTGTGGTCTATAACAATTACGGTCTGCAGTGGTTCATCCCATATTTGGCGGCTGTCTTCCTCGTGGCCATCCCGGCTCTCGTTCTAGAGATCGCCATTGGGCAGTCGTATCGCGGTGGTACTGTCATTGCCTTCAACAACATCAATCGGCGGTTGAAGGGAGTGGGCCTCAGTTCAGTATTGGTGAGCTTCGTTGTATGCGGATATTTCACTGTAAATCTTTCGTGGATTATGCATTATTTCCGCAGCTCCTGTGAGTACGACCCTAGTACTTTGCGCGCGTCTTTGGAATTGACGCTCAAGTGCTTAAGCATCCTCCGCGAAAGACCGCCAAGGCTTGTACTTACTAGTGTTCCTATAGTTCAAAGCCCTTTACCATGGGAAGGTAGAATTAATGACTTTTACAACAACGATGTTATAGCCAACCCCGAGCCTATCATAGGTAGTCTCACAGAGGGGAACGCTGCGGTGGCTTCCTATACGACATACCCCAGCATTGGTCTTGTCGGTGAGACCGTCGGCTGGAGCGCGTTCATCTGGTTCCTGATATGGTTTTCTATCTTTCGCGGTGTTGGAATGACGGGCCGAGTGGTTTATTTTACAATGGGAGTACCCATTATCACTACACTCATCATCGTTGGCCGCGCCACATCCCTCGAAAACGCCGGCGCGGGAGTTAGGCTGGTATGGGCTACCTGGAGAGGCGACCAACTCAAATCAGGCACCGTTTGGCAAACAGCAGTCGGACAAGTCTTCTTCTCGACTGGAATTGGCTTTGGATACTTCACATCATACGCCTCATACAACGCGAAGCACTCGAACGCTGTTATGGACGCGGTACTCATTTGCTTTAGCAATGTCGTGTTCGAGAACGTTGCTGCCTTTGCCGTGTTCGGTATCGTTGGGCTTCTTCGATTGTGGCCTCAGGATGGTGTTAGGCTAGGGGCTTTTGTGGTGGGCTTTTTGACTCTTCCAGAGGCTGTGCTCCATCTCCCAGGCTCTAACTTCTGGGCTGTTCTGCTCTTTTTAACTCTGATAGTCCTCGGATTCAGCTCGGCTTTCGTGTGAGTATCTCTCGTGTTTATATTCTTCCCACTCTATCCCAATCGAAAGTAGAGAGGTTGCTTTAGGGTCGGATTCACACATTCATGGCGTTCCCCTTATGAAGCTCTCTCGACCACGCTTTAAGATTTCCAGTACTAATTTCGGTTAGCTTACTTGATGCTGCCACAACTCTTGTCATGGATTCTGGGTTGAAGATTTCCCGGCCCATCGTTGTTACCGCGTTGACGGTACTATCATTCCTTCTGTGCTTACCATACTGCACACAATTCGGTTACTATCTTCTGGACGGCGTAGACAGATGGGTCAATAACATTTTGTTGATCTTTGTTGTTTGGGCTGAGGTTGTCAGCGCAACATCTGTCTATCGGTTTTCGGATGTCGTGGATCAGACTGGAGTCCTCGCTTTCGCGACTTACAACGTTGGTTATTTGGGAGCTCAGATCATAGGTGTATCAGTTGCTCATGGCCTTGGAAATGCGGGTGCGGGTGCTGGTGCTGGATTCGGCTTTTACATTGTGGTTTCGCTCCTTGCTACTTTACTATCGAAGGCACCAGACGTAAAAGCGCCCTCGTTCTGGGACAAGAACAGCTACCTTGCCCGGTTCTGGTACTTGGCATTCTACTCGGTAAGTCAAGGATAGGCTCGGCTTGTTACGATGGGCGTTTCGACTAATTCATGGCGTTTCAATAGGGTAATCAATTGAGACGTGACCTAAATGTCGTGGTGGGCGTCGGCAAGAACTGGAATATACCCAGCTTCCTGCCCGCGCTACTACGCTATGTCAGTGGCCCAGTACTGGCCATCATCCTCAGCTTTGCATATCCCGAGTTTTACAAGCTCCGCTACGATCCCTTGATGGTCACAGGTTTTACTCTGACACACATCCTACTCGCCGCGACTCTGCTTGGCCTCATCATCCCGAGGTACTACGATGTCTTCATCCCTCCCAGTCGGCTATCCGAAGGACTGGAAGTCACAGTGGTCGGTCAGTCGAAGATCGACGAACCTGAAATCGAGGCAGGCCATGAAGACAGTCTCGGAGATGCTGCGTCAGTCCCTAGCGAGGAGAAGACGGGACGGAGTTGGACGAAGCTATGGCGAACAAATTTCTAGTGTTTGACGATTACAGCATACAAACATCTGTAATTAGATATTTTCAGAAGAGAATTCTTAGCTCTCTGTATTAAGCTTAGTAGGTAGACGGGTCTGCGAAATCCTTAAACCCTTTATCCTTTCTTTCCTCCCGATCGTATTTACGACTTGTAACGGGATTGCGCAACACTTGATTGTTACCTAGACTTCTATGTTTTAATATGTGCCAATGGATGAGCCTGAGCTGCAGTAGGTTACACTACACTGTACATAGGTACACTTAAGCACACTTAGGCAAATCCCCCGCACATAAGGCTTGGCTTCTCCACCCTCCCACAGAACCCCCACGTGCACCGGCATAAACCTACAGCAGGTGATAAGCTCCCGAGCTCCTCTGAAACGGCATAACCCCCCCAGGTAGTAGAGGCAGTACCTAAGGTTAGCAACCTAACACTTCACTGACGGGATTCTCTCTCCGAGATCGCGACTTCGACAAATCATGAACCTGCCATCTGGAGTATCCAACCCATAAACAACCCTAGAAAAGACATATAGGTTTATCGTCAAATCTACTCAGGTGGCGACGGCGGCGCGGACGAGAATCAGTCGTTGCGTACCATGGACTCGGTCGAGGAAACCAAGCCTTCTGATGTATAGGTCTTCCCAACTATATTCAGCCTCTCTCCCACGGCAGCGATGTCCCTGATCCAGGTGGAAGAGTAAGTCCTTCCCGGGCGCCCTCACTGGGCAGCCGCACTACTTGGCCTACGCCTCGCATGAGCATCACGATCTCATACTAACCTCAATCTTGACGTAGCTTGGTCTCGTACCAATTGCGAACTAGCTACCTGACCGAGATCGCTGACGGCGTCGGTGAGCGTCTGATCACCATAAACGACAATTTCCTCAACACTGCTCCTTTCAAGGCTGCAGGCTGGCGATTCAACCCTGCTCACATCAAACGAACACATTCTCCGCCTATACCGACTGCCATCGCGTCCGAGTATTTCCAAGCCGCACCTCGAGCCACAGGACTGACACTCGAGGATGAGGCCGACGAAGGGGGCATGCTGACCGGTGGCGGCGGCGACACTCTAGGGCCCGGTAGCGCCATCAAGCGACGGCGAGAGCGACGGCGGGAACAGATGGAGGAAGACGACAGCAGTGATCTAAGCGACGAGAGCGATGATGAGTCCGACCAACGAGCCGCCCAGCAAATAAGATTTGCCAAGATGCCCGTTCGTAGTCGCGCCGGCTCTTCCCCCATTCAATCCTCCAATTTGCGTCAGATGACGACCATGTCCTCGCCACGCCAAGCTCCTGGGGCTAGACGTGGCTCGCAGTCGGCCCTGGAAATCGTCAAAGAACGCGCGCGCCGAGACACTGTCACTAGTAGTGAATTTTCCTCCGAGAACGAGTTTGATGCATCCGGTTATCATAGACGGAAAGAAGCGGCGCTCAAGTCGGCGACACGAACGACAAGATCACACTCTAATTTAAGTGACGAGCCAACCCAGGGCATTGTACGTAAGGATAGTGAATTATTGGCAGACGAAGATTCCGATCTATCGGACACGTCTTCTGCTTTCGTTGGAAGTGCTGACTCAACGTCAATCCTCGATACTGTCGAGGCCCCTGTTGTTGGCGCTTCGCCGAACCAGCAAGTCGTTGGCACTGTACCAAAGCAACTGCTAAGGCAGTCAACGGTTAGAAGAGTTCCGGCTCCGCCACAGCCACAATTGCTTCATGCTTTGCCTCCACCTCGCCCGATGAGTACCATTAGACCCCTGAGTGTAGTCCATCCCCGGAGCCTGCTTTCGGATGCATTCAAGGCGAAGAAGACCAAGCCCGTTGGGCAGTTTGATCAATTCGCTTCTCTCTCGGGCCAAGGTGACCCTGATCCTATCAGGTTACGCATTTATGCGCCATTCTCTGACGACGCGGAGACCCCTTTCGAGGTACTGATCAGGCGCAACATTCAGGAGGCAGACGGTTCATTCCGGCCAGTAACAGTGGCCGAATTAATTGGACTAAGTTTATGGAGATACCATACTGAGAAGCGGGAGCCTCCCATTCCGGCAGATAAGCTGAATGTGAACTGGTGGACGCTAAGGATGGTCGAGGAAGGTGGCGAAGTTGACGATGACTTCGAACCGCTAGATAGAAAGAAACCTCTCAACTCATTCACAACAGCAAATAATCGGGCGGCTAGGTCGCGGTCAGCGTCAAAGCCATACGATGATTTCGCGCTGGTGCAAGCCTCCGAGGCTAGTTTTGCCGACAACCAAATTCAAACACCACAGTTCAAGCAAGAAACTGCCGCTGAAGAACCCGAGGACGAGCTCACACCCAAAAACACTCTTCAACCACCTCCTACCCTGCCAGTTCCGGCTCATCCTCGACCAAATCCAATCATCACAACGACCTACCGGATGGACACGATTTTTGCCGATAAACCAGCAGCGCCGACAAATACCCCAGCGGCTACCAGGGGACAGAAGAAACTTCTCAGAATCCATATTCTTTCTTCTGACGTTCCACCCGGACAGATGATCACGGTCGACGTGACGACGGACATGTATTTCGCTGAGGTCCTTGATTTGGTCTGCCGTAAAAGGCAGCTAGACAAGAATGCTCATGTCCTGAAGCTCCCCGGCTCCGGTGCAGTGGCTTACGTGGACCGGGCTGTATCTACCATAGGCAACGCTATGGATCTTGAACTGCACCGCCGTCGGTTTGCAACGGATGGTCCACTTACCATCACTGGCTCTCCCGGAAGCTCGTCTCCTAAAGCACATGTATGGGATACACCACTACCCCAAAGGGGGAAGAAAAAGGTCATGACGGCGCATCCTCTAGCTCAGCAGGCCACAATGGCGGATGAGGCCGGTAGTGGCAGCAAGGCCACTTACCAGAAATATATCGTTTGGCGAAAGCAACCCATGCGTTTTGTTGGCCTGAACGAGAGGATAATTGCGATTGACGGCGAGTATGTTTATATCATGCCATCTTCTGGGGGCAAAGTGACCCGCGAAGGCGGGAAAACAACCACCGTTCACTTCAGCAACGTTATTGGGTGCAATATGTCCCGTCGACATCCAAGCCACTTTAAGGTATGGTAGTCTCGTAGAATAACACCTTTGCATGACCCCCTTGCTAACTAGATCTCCAGCTGCTGGTGTTTCGGGATTCAGAAACTAAGCGATACGACTTCGAGGCCAAGAATACCCAAGAGGCAGCAGAAATCGTTCGCGAAATGAAAAAGGGCATTGCTCCTTACGACAAGAATGTTTGAAAATAGAATCTTACCGTCCTAAGATGCTCTGGGATCATGTTCTATTGAACTGCGATCGGGGTTAAATCAAGTAGACTGCACCGCTGAGCAGCCCTAGTATCCCATGGGTACCCGCCTCCATGGTAGGAGTACCCCGGGAGCAAAGAAGCCCTGAAATTCGGGCTCTCCCACCTGATACTGCCTTGTTTCAGCAACCAATGAAGCGATTCGACGTATGTCGAGTCCCTACCCACATCGCTGAAGTCTTTTCCACGTGTGAGATTATGTTTGAATTGTGAAAGACTCATATCAATAGATTCCGGGGACGTGGAAGCAGATGCGGGGCCGTCAGTAAGGTTCCGGCTTGATTACTAACAAACTAACCTCATCTTACACGACATATAAAATGCTCCATCCACATTCGGAATTGATAACGACACCATACTTATAAAGCTGGAGATGTTCCATCTGTCTTACTAAGTCTGTTAAGCGCTCGTGATTATGTTTCATCTAGCCGGCGCTATGCAATGAGAGACTTATTACGTACAAGATGCAAACATGATGGTTCATCGTGCAGGGCTTGCATGGAGCAGTCCTTGGATATGGGCTGTATGCTATCATGCAGATCCATGAACTGCAGCGAGGCCGCCTGACAAGTCAACTTTACTGCGTGCCTGGGCTTCCCCCTCCGACAACTTTGTATCTTGTTTGAAGGGTTATAGATGAGATATAACCAAGCCACTTGCTTTACGACAGGAATAGGCTACGGAAATAAGAATCAAAACTAAAAGTTCACTTCCTCGAATTTTCAGTGAATTAATCAAGTATTGGCTGATGAGAAACTAATGCCTGGTTAGGCGCCGATTTTCTTTCCCAATACATTACGGTTATAGGATCCTAGTGACATATACTAAACCGATGTTCATGAAGCCAGGCCTCCCAGTAAGCATGTACACTATTTTCCCAGCAACTAGGACTCGTGAAGCATTATTCTTCTCATTTCCCCTTGCTGTTGGCTATTAGCTTATCCGAGTGACATCACATTTCCTGTGGTCGAGATACTACTTAGAGTTACTCATTCATAAAACTTGGTCCTGAAAGTGCAACACGACCGGACCGGCCAAGGCGTTGGGCGCCTATTCCGGAGCCTTGTGTTCGTAATATGGTGTGCGTTCGCTGTTCATGTAATCTCCCGCTCCCGTTTCCGGTAACTTGGATGCACCCTCTCTTCAGGAACTGTATGTTACAGCAGCGTAGAAAGAAGGGATGGAGTAATTGGTATGCAAAAGCGTAGGAATATGGCATCTATCGAATAAATGCCTTCGGGAGATAATTATATTATGTCACATCAAGTCATTCACTTTAAAGGGTTTTTATGATATTTGGGTACGTAGATACCACTGAATCACAATATCCCTAAGGACTGAATAGAGATATTAGACGTTCCACCCACAGGAGAAACCGAGACAACACTGATTAACTACAATTTGCCTTGGGTGACAAACGGGAGGTATAGGCTTGAGGCAGTAATAAGACGCTTAACAGTGTCGGGCAGAGAGATCGCTGTCAGTACCACGAGGTCACGGTACCACCACACGTATGTCTTGATGATGGAACGGTCGATTAGGTACCTACTGCCTACATGGCAAACAGCTGTATTGGGTCGTGGATCAGTTCGTGCTTACAAAAAGGGGTAGTCGCAGTGGGAGGAACGGTTCTTATGCCGAGACGAAGACAGCAGGCAGGGAGGGTACCTAGGTACTTGTACATGAAAATCTAATTCTATCATGATGAGCCTTTAACAAACACCTCATGTGCTATTCAATACATACCTACCTAGCTGTCTGTACCTGATAAGGTAATTACATACTAGTACTACTCAATAGCACCTGCCAAACCACCCTCAAGGACCCGTTTGATACCTAACCTACTCGCTACCTGTCACTCGGTACGTGTGTAGCCTCTCGTGACTTACAGGTTCTTGCCACAGATAGGTACCTAGGCAATGTGATTTCTGTGTGTGTATCCATACATATCAGGTATATACACGCGCAGCTAACTTCGTAGACCAGCAACCAAGGTCGAACCAAACAACTCTCACAAGCACACCCCGTCAGTTTTAACAAACACCTCGCTTTCCCTTTCTTCTTCTTCTTCTCTCTTCTTCCTACCTCTCTCAACATCCATCTGTAAATCTAAGCCCATCTTTGACCAACCCACTACCCAGCATCATCTTCCCAGCATAATCAAACTCTTCTGGATCACAATCTCTTCAAATACAACCCTATTCTTGCATCTTTCTTGACCTTGTATTGAAGGCCAGTCTGTCCCATCTCACCAAGAATCACTCCAAATCCCACGATCGAATACCGTCAAGATGCAGTTCATGAAGGCCATTGCCGTCTTTCTCTTCACCACCTTTGCCATGGTAGGTTTGCCCGTCACTCTCACATCTTACCACTGTGGCTTGCCTAACCACACTTCAACTGCGACTTCTTTCTCGGGCCCATGTTCACCTGTTCATGTAAATTTCCGCAATGTTTGCGAAGACTAACTCCACCATCACACAGGCTTCGGCCATCGAGGTCGGCGAGAAGCGTGAGGGTGGCTGTAGCTGCAGCTCGACCGTCACCGTGACTGCTTCCGAGGCCACCGCGATGCCAACAGTCACCGTCACCGTCACCCTGAGTACTACTCCCGGCGGCGAAGCTGGCGAGACTCCCACTGGTTACGGCGGCGGCGGAGATGAGTCTTCTACCTCTATTATCGTCGTGCCCTCTGAGTCCGAGTCTTTCACTGGCACTCTTCTCACTGAGACTTCGGCTACCCCTACTCCGGCAGCCGGCACCGAGACCACTGGCACCGAAACTCCCACGGCACCAGGCGGTGGTAGTAAGACTTCCACTCCTGTCTCTTACAGTGGCTCTACCGGTACTCCTACTGGTACTCCTACTGGTACTCCTACTGGTAGTGGTACTACCCACACTGGGTCTGGATCAGTGATTGTTACTACCTCCACCCACACTCACACCGGTACTGCGACGACTTCCGGCTCTACGCCGTCGACCACCGCTCAATCTACCAATGCTGCCGCGGCTACTGGTATAGTTGGCATGGGTGTTCTGCTGGGCGGTGCTGCTGTCGTGGCTATGGTTCAGCAGATCTAGGCCCTCGTTCGCCTGGGAGGGAGGGTTACATAAGGTTTCTTCTCGTATCACATGAGCTGTGGTTTTGTGGACGCTACATTGGGGATACCATCTACGCACAAATACGTAACTTCACATACAATACGATAGGAAGGGGCACCTCCTCTTGAGCTTCATGAAGGAACAAAAGATTTAAGTCTTAGGGAACTGGTGACACGACCTCGCACCGGACCTTCCTATTTTCCAGGGCGACGATTTTTGGCAATCTTTCTCTTCTCGTCTTACGGAGCAGCCCCATCGCACCTTTGTATCGTTACCGTGGAGTCATTGGTTCTTACCAGAGAGTCTACGCGGCCACCCACTCGCTCCTGTGTACCTGCTCCTCCTTGTCACCCTCACCTCCCGACACGAACGAATCAAGAACCCTATTCCCACTCGTCTGGTTACAAATATCCTTGGTGGTGGCATACATACCAACATGGATTCATGATGGATAAATGGATTGAGCAAGAGTTAATACTAGGATTTGCTTCTCCTTTGTTATTTGTTTGGTTTTCTCTCTCTGCGTCTCATCGGAAGACAGAGGAAAAAAAGACAGGAGTGATGGACAGACGGACTGACTGATTACGACGGCAACTACTACCAACATTAATAATTCGGCCGAGCAAAAACCGCGGCACACCGGACTGACTTGGTCGCGTTCCATGGTTCAGGTTCAGGTTTCGCGTTTTGTTGTGGCGTTTGTGTACCTACTACCACAGCTACTACTGGTCTACTTCTCTATCACAGTCACGGTAGTAAAATTGAATTGTACCCTTGCATAGCAGAAGAAGAAAATTGATGATACCACCAAATGTCTCCGTAATATGTTGCGTAAATTGAACATTGTTCACTTGGATGGTATGGCCTGGTAGGCCCATCGATGGGCTATTGAATGCCGCGTCCCCCCGGTACACAGTTCCTGTGCCAGCGTGGAACGATACACATGTGCGATATCGTCATCAGAGTAAATCGGCCCCTTTCGTGATAAGCTTAGATGGCGATGTGATACATGTTTCATTGATGTCGCCGCAACCTAGCACCATGGAGAGAGTAGATGCGGGATTCCGCGTAGGATGAAGATAGCAATATCAGGTCTTCGTGCTATCTCGACGACCTCCCCAGGTTTATTACATGTCCCCCGGTAGATACTGCTTCTCACTGTTGTCGATAACAGATTTTTAGTCAAGAAGCGAATGTAATCGAGCGAGTCATAGGTTAGTCAATATCTACTCTAGCCACAAACCAGAATTAGGGCTACAATAGAGAAGATTCCTTAATCTTAACGTACAGGTTATTATGATTACGAGTATGTATGTATGTATGTATGTATGTATGTAGATGAGGCGCTACCTATATTAAGCCTCACGCATTCTATCTATGTATTCACAGAACCTGATTCGCGACGGCCTCATAACCTTATGCGTCCATCGCCACCGAACCATCTCCGTATATTTGAGTCTCCGGCTCCGCCACTGCCGCCGCGGCTGCGGCTCCCGCTCGGCTCGTCGTCGCCGCCCATCCATTTGGGTTTCTTGAAACCATCGCCGATCTCTTGGATCCACTTAGGCGTGTCTATCGTATCTATCGTGTTTTTGAACCGATGGCCTAGGCTAGCAAAGAAGTTATCATCTTCTTGTTCTGCTGGCGCGGTCGCTGTCGGTTGCCCTCGGTTGGTCGTGTTTCGTGTGGGGAGAGTATGTTGCGATGGTGAAGTGGCAAATGGTGTCCTGACACCCTCGGCCCTGGCTGATGGTATTGTTAGAATAGGTTGCGTCCGACCCGAAGCACCCCGTGAGGCGGCCTCCTCTAGTCGCCGGGATATCGACGTCCCATTTAGCTCGCGCTCAATGAGTACCCGGCCTTCTCGCCAGGAACCGGTTCCGTAACCACCTGAGCTTTCGTCTTCATCATCATCAACAATGTCTACGCCAAATCCGAAGAATCGCTTCACTTTGCCGTACAACCCAAACAGCGTCGCCAGGACGGGCAATAAAACTAATATTGGGAACAAATTGTCAAACCAGTCACCGAGGGGGGTAAGGTCGATGTATCTGCCGAGGAGACTGTAGAACACGGTTTTCGTGTAAATCTTGGGCGACATCAAGGTAATGAAGTTGTAAGAGAGTGGTACGCTGAGCCTTGCGACTTGACCAGCATACCAAAACGCAGACTCGTGCGCTGTATTGCGTTTGACCAAGGCCCGGCCACGCCAGACCTTCACGTCTGTCACGGTGTGCAATGCTGCCGTACACATATACAATATCCACAATGCAGCAATTAACTGCCCGGCAAAGCCAACTCGGCCGCTATCTCCGGTCCAGTGATGAACGACAGTGAATCGAATTACGGACAAGGACGGAAAGGCTCCCTTGACCAGTTCCGACCAAGTGATACATATCGAGGCGAGACTTAGGAATCCTCCCAAGAAAAGATGGAGATAAGGAATAATCTGACGATACAATAAGTACCGGGTGTAAGGAGTCAGTATCGTCAGTCTCTCCAGAGTCGATGACGCCGGAGAAGCCGTACCGAAATCGAGCTTTTTGGATGCAGATGAGTCTAGAATTGCCTGGGTCCGCGAAGCATCATGGAGGAGGCGATCCCACTCGTCAACATACCGGGATTTCGCATGTTTCGCGCGGACAAGCTGTCGGGTTAAATCTGCCAAGTACTTCTCCGTGATAACTGTTGGAACAGTGCGGCTATCGCTTTCGCGGGGAATAGTGCTCCGCGGCCGGGTCTCGGGAATATTGCACATATCATACAGATCTTCGATCCAATCCTGGAAATCCCTAGCACTGCCTGTCTTCCGCTTGCTGAGTTCCGACACCTGAAACTCAATTTCTTCTAGGTTGAGAATGGCGTCTTCCATGTTTTCGTATAACTTGGGGGCTCTTGACTGCAGTCGTCGCAGTCGGCCACTTGCGCTCACGTTTCTAATTAGGTTTCGTGGGATAGCAACTAAGCCATGACCCATTAGGTAGATAGCTAGTATCAAACCCCAGCAGTAGGCAAGCGCCATTATCAGACCCTTTAGCGATGTAAAATTCGGGCCGTAGGAGATGAAAAAGTATACGAGTCCAAGGACTCCTGATCCAAGGATGATGGCGTAGTACTGGGCATTTTGATGCAGAGAATAAATCAGTCGATCCTTGGGTTCTCGGTACCCAGCATCGGAGTATTCGGCGAAGATGGGGAAGATGAACCTTGGAGCGCTTCAAGTTAGTACTTACACACGCACTTGGATGAAGAAAGAAATGACACGCACCATGTGAGGACGAATGTGAGCCAGTACGATATCCTCCACGCCACCAACAAAGCCCGGTGGGGGAGCCAGATACCCCGGATGGCCTCGTCGTCGGGACTTGCATTAGACGCAAGGTCGATGGGAACGAGCAGAACAATACTAGCGGGGAGCCAGAGACCGAAGAAGACAGGTACCAGTAGGTAAGCGGGAGTTGTTCGCAGCGGCAGATATCGTCGGAGGACCAGGAGGACAATGATGGAAAGGATTGTGAGGGCGATGCATGCGAAGATGATGGAGCCTACGGGAGACTGACTGCTCGCTATGTGCAGCATGTTGACTGGAGGTGCGCTACTTCATGCTAATATGGGGTTGACAGTTGAATCGAAAGAGTAACTGGACGGTAGAGAAATCTATTCTTGTCACAATATCTTGCAATAATGTGGGATGCGACGCGATGCGACGATGAGATCTCAAAAAGTTCCTTATCTGGCTTGTAAATGAAAAGTGGTCTTGGCCTTGCGGCTTCGTTGAGACGACTGACGTAGTCAATCACTACTACACTTAGGGGGAGCCGCATACCTATTATTAGGTAGGTAACGGTACCTACCAATTAAAGGGGGCATACACGGTACCTAGGTACCCGTACTTAGTAATATGACAAGCCACGATTGGTCCACTAAAAGACCATACCCATCCCAAACCCCACCAAGTCCTTTACCACCTTAATCAGTCATAAAACAGTCGAATAAAATATTAAAAGTTTCTACCCAGCTCGAGGATGTTCTTTAAACTTTAATTAAATACAATTTAAAACATATAAGCTATTAAGCAATATTACGCTAGGTTACAGTGTAATATAGTACAGCGTAGTGTTAGTAGCTGGGGTGTGGGGTGTTTTGCTACAGGACATGTGGATAATAGTGGCGTCAACCGTTTTTTGCTGTGGCTTAGTTGTACGAGCAGTTGTACGCATCGCGAGTAATAATGTCCTTGTCAGTACCTACAGGGGTAGCTCGCTTCTGCGGTGCGATACCATTGGCTGGTAGACCCCGGATTTTAGACTTCTAGCGTTTCTTAGCCTGTCAGAGCAAGGCGACACGGGAAAGGCCAGCTATCAATCAATCAACCCATCCATCCCATCCATCATCGTGGCCTAGAACTGTGAGCTTCTTCACTGGACTGGCCCGACGGGCTTTTAATTCTACCACCGGCTTTACCTTTCGACCTGGCGCCTCTTTCCAGCTGACCACACTCTCTCACATCTATTCCCCTTTCCATTTCTCAATTCATTTGTGCATATCTTCGTTTGCCTTTTCCCCTTGACGCTTCTCCTATCGCCTCACTCTGTGATTCGACCACCCACGACGAAAATGCGCTTCGCAGCCTTGTCGGCGCTATGGCTAGCGGCGACAGCCTGGGCTGCTGTTGAGCGTAACGAGGATGGGAATGTCCGAAGTATACAGGTTCGCGCCGCCATGCGCTCTTATCCCCAAATATCCTACCCTCACTAACCAATGTTGCGACGTGACAGCTCCGAACCCATAGCTTAAAACAACCCTATCTCGACTCTGATATGGCAAGTCGCTGGTACGATTTTGGCGGAGATACCATCATTCGGACGGATTCGTATGTCTTCACCTTCTTGCCGTTGTCGATCGCGGCTGTCAGTTTATCATGAGATAGACTTTGGGTTATTAACAGTCAACGCCCAGATACATTCGTCTAGTCTCTGAGCGCCCCTCCCAGAATGGGTGGCTATTCTCTCGGGTACCTCTAACTGCCACCAACTGGCAGATTGAGGTTGAATTCAAGATTTCGGGGAAAAACTCATTGTTTGGTGACGGTTTTGCCATGTGGCTCACCAAGGACCGCGGCGAGGCTGGTCCCGTCTTTGGACATAAAAACTACTTCGAAGGTCTTGGTATTTTTGTTGATACCTACAAGAACAACCGACCGGGCACTGTTTTCCCATATGTAATGGCCATGGTTGGCGACGGCAAGACGGCTTATAACAAGGATAACGATGGAAAAGATCAAGAACTTGCTGGCTGCTCGGCTCGTGGTCTTCGCAACTCCAAAACGCCAACGAAGCTGCGCCTGACCTACTTCCAGGATAAATCCTTGAAGCTAGAGCTCATGTATAAGACGGAAGACGAATGGCAGCTCTGCTTCGAGACTAACGAGCCACCTACGATCCCCTCTGTTACATATCTCGGTTTCAGCGCCGAGACGGGCGAGCTGAGTGATAACCACGATATTATTTCCATCGATGCCAAGAACCTCTACACCACCGGCGGCTCATCTAACAAAGCTACTACGTCTGGCCGTGGCAGTGGCTCCAAGCCGGGCAAAGCTCAGAGTGGGGGTAGCTGGACGTGGTTCTTCTTCAAAGTTCTTCTCTTCTTCGTAGTCCTTGGTGGCGGCTACGTTGGGTACACTGCATATAGGACGAACAAGAAGAGGACGCACCGATTCTAGACGTGGCGGAATGGTGATAGATATCTGTTGCGCCAAGACATCCACGAATGTGCATCGAGCAGAGGTCGATGCAAACCACGTATATATCAACATCACAAACGGAAGAAACGGATTTACGAACCGTCGCAATATCTCAAGATTTAAGTACGGGGCAAGGGGATCACGGGACCAGAGGCATTAACCGGTCATGTAAAACAGCAACACAAAATTCAATACACCAAGTTATGAATGATGAAGAAAATTGTTCCAGATTCGATGGTTTGATGTTGTTTTCTTTCTTTTACGTGGAGACTACCTTCGTTTCAAGTAGACCTGTTGCTACAGTCACTCCAAAAAAGTCCCATCCGTTTTATGTCAAGTTCCAAATACCCTCCTTGCAGAATAGCACATAACTATATGATTCCGAATTGAAATAAACTTAGAAGAAACCCCCCCCCCCCCCCCCCCCCAAAGAGTGGGTGGATGAGTGATTTCTCTGTTGGAAAATCTTTTTTTGTTTATTTTTATATTGTAATAGAGGGGAGATATGTAATTTGGCGTAGGGAAGATATTTGGGACTTTGGGAAACGCGGACGGGACTTTCTTCAAGCCACTGTATCAGACGCTCATACCATAAAATCAAGCAGTTCATACGACAAGATTAGTTATGTTGCGGATGGGGGTAGTTGCTGTATGGAGAATAGTTTACGAATTCAAAGACGGAATACTTGATTGGGATAGTAGCGTGGCTACTCTATTGCCAATGAGCGCATCCTTGTCGATAAATCCTCGATGCTACCTATACCCTGCTTTGGCATGGACGTGATCTGAATATCAGTGGCTGGTCTTCCAGATGAATGACACCCTACCTTACCCAACCTATCTACTCAGTACAGCATCTCTGCCTTATGTCAGATATGTCCATGTTAGTGAACAGTAATACTTGCGGCTGATATAACAAGATCAGGGAGCGTTTGGTTGAGCCTAGGTAAATTAGTCTCGACTGTGTGTGCATATATAGGTGTACTTGTCGCCGGAAATCGCTTTGCAAAGCCATTTTCGCGCTACTCGGAAACATTTCAGGATATCTAAGTATGGTATCTATGCCAGGCGGGGGTGGATATAAAAGCGTGACCGAGGTTAGAGTCTTATCCAAACCAACTGTAAGATATCTAGGAAGGATAGACCATGTAAACAGCTAAAGGGAGTCCTTGTGCGCCCAATGAAGACATCAATTGGACTTCTCTATGCAGCATCAGTCCTGTCGTTGTAATGCGCCGGAAAGAGTGGCTCGACTGGTTACGTGGAAAGCGGTGTGTTTTTAGACTGGCACCTCGATTAAAAACAAAGATGATGAAACAGTCATTGCCTGTAGGTTAGAGGATCGCGGATCCCCCCCATGTCAGTCTATCACAATTACGAAGCATAACCCTGGATAACCTCTCTGGAATCAAGGGATTTCTTTTTCATTTCATTTGAAGAATACCAATAACTTCTGCCAGCTGTTCTTTAATTATGTTTTTTTGTTTTTTTTTTTTTTTTTTTTTGCTCTTTTCAGATGATTAAGCCTCGTATTCCACGAGTGAAGTTGGTACCTAAGCTTAGGTTTACCATCACCACTGGGAAGGGACGTGACTCTTGGGTCCACCAACGTCCATCAAAATTCCAGTAACATATCTATTTAGGCACGGCTATTTTTATCACATTGATACTTGGCTGTTTCTCCATCATTATAAATGTCGATATTACTGTCAAGTAAGACGCGCAGGTCATTTTCTTACTAAATACCCAGGTAGCTTGCCGAGGCTTTGCCTGCTGGAGCATCAGTGTAGCGTGCTAACCTTGGGCTAGTCTAATGTGCTGTGGGACATGTACGCTACCTAAGTACGCTACCTAAGTACCTAGGTACCTAAGTAGGCGCACCACCTACCCGTTACCGCATATTGCAGGGCGTACCCGGCAGAGGCTATTGTCTGGATCTCCCCCGCCCTTTCTTCAGCAGCCCACTTGTCCGCTCGCTGTAGCCCGCTGCCGCCCACCACTGAGCGCCGCACCATCGCAAAGGTACGCCAGCAGCTAGATTAGGTAGCTAAAAAACAACTGTCAAAGTTACTGCGGGAGTACGTGCTTGCTAGTAGTGTCGCGCCCACTATTATCGCTGTTTCTCTGTCGTCATTCTCCTCATCACGACTCATTCCTTGACAAGCCCCTCTCTCTTCTCCTGCCCGCCCAGAGCTGATCCCCCAAGCATACTTACATGGGCTGGGCTAGGTCGGTTGTTTGCTTCCTGTTACCACCTCTCCAACTAGGTACCTACCTACCTACCTACCTACCTATCTGGCCTGGGTTATTTCTCCTTTGCTGCGCCGCAAATCTATGCCCGCCTGCCAGTCCTACAACCCTGCCACCACCCACTCCTCGCTGTCTCGAACTCGAATTGCGAACTTTGAAAGCGGTTCTGACTTCGTCCAATCCTCGCACACCTACTACTACGCTCGCGCCCTACTTGACGTTACCTGCATTACGACGAGCTCAGAAATCACCGTTCACATTGCGCCTATCGCAAGCCAATTGATGTGCCAGCCCTGTGTGTGCAACTCGACTCTTTGTATAGAACACACTCCTTGCAAGGCGGCTGAAAGCGCATAGCTTTGGGCTTTGCTTTGAGCGTGCCTGGCCATAATTCTACCCGATAGACGCAGCCGTAGATTCCAATTGCCCGCGACGACTCGGCCACAACCAAAAGCGTGCCGAAGCCCTCCGACATCTCGATTATTGTTTGCGACTGCGGCAGTCTTCCCGAGGGGGCATTGTGCTTGTCTTATCTGGATGTGCTAACCCTATGACGACCTTCCTGGTATAGCTCTCAACATCTCCGTCTGTTATTACTGTATGCGATAAGGGCCTCTCGGCAGCTTCTAAGTCTTGTTAACATTGGATTCCTTTGCGTATACGCCAGGATTTCTTTGTATTGATAACCTGAAGGATATCCAGTGTAATAATTTTAAGAAGTCCCGGATCCAGCGACCTAACCCAAGGTCCGGACCCTCCCGACACATACGATATAACATATGCCGAGCTTAGGGTTTCTTAAGAAGAAGCGGACGAGGGAGGATAAGACCGACCCGTCGTCTAGTCAACCCACGAGTCCAGTTACGCCAGTGACTCCCACAAGGCCCTTTGAGAGCTTCAACACCGTCCCTAACAAGTCGGCACCCAATACCAGCGCTGCCACGCAACCTCACTCGTCCAGCCAAGGCAACGACACTCAGGTGCCAGCTGGTGGAGGGCCCCAAATGAATCCACCGGCTGCCCAGCTAGCTGTTCCGTATGGAATCCAGCAATCGCCGAGCCCGGGTCATATGGCAACCCCACACAACTTACCAAGTATCAATAACTTGATCAATCTACCTCAAACAGATGGTATATTCTTCCTCTGAATCCACTCAGGAAGCTCTCTAACTTATTTGTGGCAGGCCATCATGGCACGCCCCCACCTCAGCCACAGGCACAAATGCCGGCACACGTTGCAGCATACGCGTCAGAAGTACGAGTAACTAAAGGCAAATACTCGCTCACCGATTTCGATCTGTTACGGACATTGGGAACGGGGAGCTTTGGCCGTGTCCACTTGGTGCAATCAAAACACAATCAGCGGTTTTATGCTGTAAAAGTCCTGAAGAAGGCACAGGTTGTCAAGATGAAGCAAGTAGAACACACTAACGACGAGAGGCGTATGTTGGGAGAAGTGAAACACCCGTTTCTCATTACGCTCTGGGGCACCTTTCAGGACGCTAGGAATCTTTACATGGTCATGGACTTCGTTGAGGGTGGCGAGTTATTCTCTCTTCTGAGAAAATCGGGCGTAAGTCATAAGCAAACCTCTATTTCTAAAGATCAAATTGGCTAATTTAAATCAGCGGTTTCCCAACCCCGTGGCCAAATTCTACGCTGCAGAAGTGACGCTCGCGCTCGAGTATCTCCACTCGAGGAATATCATCTATCGAGATCTGAAACCTGAGAACCTACTTCTGGACCGCCACGGGCACCTCAAAATAACAGATTTTGGTTTTGCAAAGCGAGTTCCGGACAAGACGTGGACATTGTGCGGCACCCCAGATTATTTGGCTCCGGAAGTAGTTTCTAACAAAGGCTATAACAAATCAGTCGATTGGTAAGTGGTTCTATTGGATAACCTCGTGATCGAGAAGATTGGCTCTAGCTTATAGAGAAACTAGGTGGTCACTTGGTATCTTAATCTACGAGATGCTCTGCGGTTATACCCCATTCTGGGATAGCGGCTCTCCGATGAAGATATATGAAAACATTCTCCGAGGCAAGGTGAAGTACCCGGCATATGTACATCCGGATGCGCAGGACCTTCTGGAGCGCCTCATCACGCCTGATCTGACCAAGAGACTGGGTAACTTGTATGGCGGTCCCCAGGATGTGAAGGATCACCCGTGGTTTTCGGAAGTCACATGGGACAGGTTATCAAGAAAAGACATTGACGCGCCTTATACTCCACCAGTCAAGGCGGGCTCCGGTGACGCGAGTCAGTTCGACCGGTATCCAGAAGAAACGGAGAAGTACGGCCAGGCAGGCCACGATGAGTGAGTCGAGTCCATTGGTCATTCGACGAACGAAGCGTTGCTAACAGGTGATAGGTACGGTAACTTATTCACGGAATTCTAATTGCTTCCAATCATATGGAGTCAGACTATACAAATATTTTATATGCATTTCCCTCGAATCGCTCGAAACTGGATTGTAGCAATCCCTATCCAATCCGCCACGCCTGTTGGAAGTAATCATGGGCGTTCGACAGTGGCTACACGTTGGAAGCTACGATTGAGCTGTTTTTGGCAGGCACAAGTCCTGAACTGGTGTCTGTAATGACAAAATTTAATTTTTTTGGAGTGGCTCGAATGACCAGGATCGAAAGAGGGTTGGCATGTCCATTTGAAGTATGTGCATTATATGCAGAGAAACCGGCGGGACAACATTGGACAGGCCCAAGAAATGGGACCAGCTCCCTGAAGCACAGTATCGGATACTCTACCAACCTAGTGTCTATACCAGGTAATAGGCATACGTACAGAGAACAACAGAATACAGTTCAAGTTGTTGAAGTTGGTACATGCTCTAATGCTCTTGTGGTGAGTTGTCGTCGGCTCCTCTGACTAGGTACCTACTATGCTATTACACACTCAGACCCGCCTAGCCTGCCTATATCTACCTAGGTACATGTAGGTGGTGATAGGCGTGTCGTGGGTATATACATCAGGCATACACATGCGTGCATCTATATATGTTCAGGTATTCGGCAATAGCTCCAAGAAGCAATGACCACGACTCTTGTGCTAAGACACCTGATATCATTAAATGGCTTCTGTTAGGGTGTAGCGAAATCCTGACAAGGATAGGTCCGAGGCTATGTACCTTAGGTAGGTACTCAGTAGAGGTTATCTGCGATGATTGGGGGCCAGAAGAGCAGTTGGCCAGTGAGGTGCAGCCAACAGCTCTGATCCCCGCCCTATGCGGCTTATGGGGTGTGGATCCCGCTTCCGACCGTAGTTAGTGCAGGCGTCCACCCTGCCCGCCTAGCCCATTCTCGCAGGTAGTGTCCCAAGGCCCTGTTAGCTAACCACTCTACTTAACCTGATCTGTTCAAAGCTTCGGTCTGGACAGCGCCCCCTTCTTCTTAACCTGCCTCTTGCATTTCTTCGCCAATCAGTGCATGGAAATTCCAGAAAAGTAGTTTGTCGTTTTTCTTTCCCCGTTTTCTATTCCTCACTTTCCATCTCCATCTGCTGCTGTTGGTTTGGTTGGCTAGCACATGACTTGGACTTCACTTTGTCTTAGCCAACTCAGTAGCCGCCGCCACTGGATGGACATCAGCTGTACTGCATACGCCTCTCTCTCCGCACTTATACTCGCATGCCACGCTTTTTTCGGGCGATCACTTGCTTTCCACACATCGAATCATCTTACTAGCATATCCTCTTTTGATTTGTACGGGCTTAGACTATATAGCGCTCTGAGTTGGCATTCCCCGGGCAGGTTAGACTTGTGGAAAACGCCGTCAACGTGACTATATATTGTCGTCTTGTCGGCTTCTCATCGCCTTGACGTTCACTTGTTGAATAATGGACGACTATCTGTTCGAGTCAAATGTCAGAGCCTGTAAGGTTGTTGCGGAAAAGACTCACTACTTGGAAATATTCAATTACTCGGTATGTGAAGCGTTGCTTTAATCGCTCTTCCAAGTCCTGTCAACCACCTATGAGAGAGAGAGAGAGAGAGAGAGGACCCATCGCCGTGCTATCTCATTGTTACGTCTTGAGATCTTTCTAATGCGTCAATAGGATGGTAATTCCACGTGTGATGACCATCCCCTAACTCCTGATGAATTCGAAAATTTCCTCGATCGCCGTGTAAGTCTGATTTTTGGGGGTTTCCTGCTCATGGATCTGTGCGCTTGCAGAGCGAGTGATTTCGCTTGAAGGTTGGCGTGGGGTAGTCTACGAAGCTTATTTGCGGTGTGTAATCTATCACCCTCCAAACAAGTTAGCGAAAGCACCACACATCGGTTTCTCTATATTTCTTATAAATGATAGAAGCATCATTATGCAGACTGACATGCTGGTATTTAGGGCGCTTTTGAACCGCCGAAGTTGAATAATGGCGTTCAATTGCTGGAAGGGATTCGCCTAGTGTAAGGGAGGCCTCCACCTTATTATCGCACAACACCAGGTTGGCTAACAACGCAACAGTATCCAGAGAAATGCAGAGAATAATGACACCTTTTCTCCCAACTTCATCTCACTCCCCCATGAGCATTATCGTTCCATGGTGAGAAAGATGCGATTGCCCTTCCGAGCAATCGAAGGGGGTAGCATCGTAGGGCCTGCCTTTTGGTGCGAGTATGACCATGATGAAGATGATCCTCATTTACGTATGATTTACCTTGTTCCATACTTTCCCTTTTCGAATACAAGGATCTAATACCCCCATAGAAATCATTTTCCGAAAGTCTGATGTACGGAAGAAAGGCAAAACTCGTGGCTGGGAAATCATGCTCTCCTATTCATTCGAAACGGCAATTACAACTGGCTTCGTGAAAGGCACTGGATCGTCCGACATAGCCGAAGCTCTCAATCATCTGGCGTCGTGTCGTAGTGAGGTTGGGCACCCGATGCTTCTCCCAGTTATTATCCTCTCGCATGATCTGTCAGCCAAGCTTGATATACGGCAACGAGATGCGCGAGACTGGCTTAGGCGCCTCGAGAATGCTATCACAATGCGCGACGAGATCGATGAAAAGGAAGAGTATACAGACTTTGATGTTGATGGGTTTAATCGAGATCTCGTGGAATGTCATTCTCGAGTCCTGTGGAAGCGCCCACAAGCCTATCAAGAGATCATCAAAGACATGAAGGCCGCCATGGACAAATTTGCGGCCCGTGTAGCTCCTGAAAGGAACAATAAGAAGATGAAGGTGTTGCATGGCAGCATGGGTTCTCGCTTGGAGTTCTATCGCGTGAAGCTGAACGGTCAAGAACATTACATTTATACAACCCTGGAGAGACTGAATGTCCAACGCCAAGCTGTACGTCATATCCGCGTGCGTGAGGCAACCGATGACTAACATTTTTTTTTTTTTTTTCGTTAGCTATACAACATCATAGGCCAGAAGGAGTCGAAACTCAATCTCGAAATGGCTGGTCACCAGCGAAGACTGGCGCATGCAAACAAGCGCGACACTACAGCTATGAAGACGATATCCCTCCTTGGAGCGATTTTCCTCCCCGGTACTCTTTTGTCTTCGATTTTTAGCATGACATTCTTTAATTTCAACGTTTGTAAGTTAGGAGACAATTAGTCTGCCCTTTATTTTCTCCCCGTTTTAGCTACCAAAATTGGGTTTAGCAGCTAATCTATGGACTCTATGCTAGCGGAGAACACGGAGGTTTCCGAGGAATTATGGATCTACTTCGCCGTGACGATACCTTTGACCCTGTTGATTGTGGGTATGTGGTGGTACATAGATCGACTGCACGAGAAACGATATGCCCGCGAGGATGAGGACATCGAGAAAGGCATTCAAACTATGGAGACCGAAATCCTTGCCATCATGCGCAAGAAGACCATGAGCAAAGCCGCGACCTGGGGCTCTGGTAGCAAGAGTCCTACACTAACGAAGCCCCAGCACCTTCCCTTTCACTCTTTAGAAAAGCAAAGTTGAGATTATCGCCTTCATCAACAACCATGTTCTAGGGATCTGGACTCACGCTGCAAGTCGACATAGGATTGGAGGATAACAGCATTTTTACGCGCTTATGATTGCATCGTTCCCATCGCCATCCGGATTGTTGCGTGGACCTTTCCGGAAAGCTTTCCTCGGTTGATGCGCCCATTTGGATGTCTTATGAAACAGCTCACGAATATGACGACTCTCACGATTACTCTTAAACGACTAGTATATATAGACTGAAAAGACATAGTTAAAACTTGGTATAGCTAGTATATAATTGGCACTAACGACGATGACGACGACGGACGTTTAACTGGTATATAAACAATACTACATGATTATAATGATACAGCCGCTCGGTCCATCTTTGCGTGATGAGTTAGATGTCGAATTCTCGGCACTAGAGCTTGCTGCTCTTTTGTGGTGGCAACAACTGCGCTTTCTGATAGGGAGCCCCTAAGAATTCGTACACAAAGTGCCACTGATCGCTGCCAAAGAAGGGCTCGCTACGCCCCTGGGCGTTCGTAACCCACAACCACGGGGCACCGAAGGCGCCGCGCGCCAGGGCCTCGTCTACTCTAGACTTTAACTCGGTTTTGACTGTCTCCGTGGTGATTCCATCTAGTATCTGGGCGACTTGTTCGGAGGTGAAAAGTTTTTCGTCAGAGGCCGAAGAGCGTCCAGGAACAGAGGATTTGGAGGAAGACGGGGAGGGAGAGTCGAAGCAGTCGGGGTGGAAACCCTTAGGCACCTCGGATAAGACCTCCTTTAGTACTGGGGCTGTAACCGGGAATTTGGAGAGAGTCCAGAAGGCGTGGAAGAAGTAGGCGAAGGTCTTCTCGAAGACGTCTAGTGCGAAGGTAGATTTGATATATGTTAGGGCGCGCATCGGCACAACCGTCTTGCCTAGCTCCATCAGCCCCTCTGGTGCCGTACAATCCTTCAGCCCTACGCTGTCACCGGCCCGCTGCATAGAGTATTTTCCATATATAGCTTTCGCTGGGATGGTCCATGGCGGACGGTTGTCTATTGGGGGAGATTAGTGTCTTGGAGACTGGGCCAGGCTGTGACACTCACTGGACGCAACGTTGACGGCACCGAGAATGTAAGGATGGATTCTGCGAAGGGAGTAAGCGACGGTGACAATACCTATTATCATCACGTGTGCAGGACTAAGCTCACTCTATTTCGATGCCGTTCTCTTTCAATAGCTTTTTGTTCTGTTGCAGTTGGACGAAGAGGATATAGCAGTAGTACGACGCTGCGTCATCATATCTATGTCAGTCGCACTGCCTTGGTGTAGACGTCCAACGATGCATACATGATGCATGTAATCTCTCATACAGACCGGCGATATGAATGATCAGATGAATGCTTTTTTACACATACCGATGTCGAGATAGCACTCTACCTTGCCTCTCATGATGGCTATTCACAGCGTCGGATGAGAAATATTGTTGGTACAGGGTTTCTATCGCGTGATCGATCCGAAAGTGAACATGTTTACAAAACATAGGTCATTTCCGGCCATTTCATATAAATAGCTTCAAGGCATTCTGCGGTTTGCGGATTACTCAACATGAGCGCGCGCCAACGTACGGAGCAAAGTCTTAGGTCTCGGGCGGCAGCAGTGCGCGTAACCTCGGCTGATCCACATACCCTGCCACATAGGCAGGTACCCTACTTAGTCACGGTCGTCACAGTCCTCAGCTACTTCTTCGGCATTTGGAGATGAGCAACTCATAATAAATATTATCCAAATCATTAGGCTCGGCCATGTTATGCAATGACTAGGTACGTAGTAGGCTATACCAACTAAACCGTCAAATTTCTAGCTGACATCTCATTGAATCTACCTTTTTTTCATCCTATCGTGCCATCCGTACCAGGCCTTGGAGCACCTGTTGCGAGCTTGCCCATGAAACCACCACTGACCAAGTTCATGGCTGTCGCGAAAGGGTCCCCGCTCGATTTATCTGCCTTCGTTAATCCCGCCGCTGCAAACGCCTGCTCGAAATCGCGTTTGATGTCTGCGAAGTCTTCTATGCCAAGACTGACGCGGAGCAAGTCGGCTGCAGTGTGGATGAAGCAGCCGTCAGCATTTGCATTTGCATATTTCGCCTAACGGAGATCCAGAGGGAAAAAAAAAAAAAAAAAAAAATTAAGAGAAGGGGAAAGGGGAAAGGGAGACATACGAGTAACACCACCCTTAATCTTTTCTTCGTCGGGCATCTGCTGGTGCGTTGTGACCCATGGGTGAATGATGAGAGTCTTGCAATCGCCCACGTTGGCCAAGTGACTGGTCATCTTGAGATTGTCTACTACCGCGCGAACCTGCTCGACTTTTCCGGCCTACAAGACATGGACTAATGTGAGCGAGGCCTAAACTAAGATTGGGCGAGGTGTCTGCTCAGTAAGAAAAAGGGGAAGGATTTGTTTCATACCACACCAAAAGTCAAAACGCCGCCGCCGCCCCTTGGCAGAATCTTCTTTGCAAGTTCGTAATCGGGATGTGATTTCAGACCCGGGTACAGAACCCAGTTAACACATGGATGCGCTTCCAGCCATTCGCCCAATTTCTGCGTATTCTCAACGGTTCTGGCGCCCCTGAGTGACAACGTCTCCAGGCCCTGCAGGAACAGCCAGGCGTTGAACGGGCTCATGCAGGGACCGAGATCGCGCATAGCGTCCATCCGCAGCTTAGCTGCCAACGCTTTCTTGCCATACGTCTCCCAGAACCGCATACCGTGGTAGCCCTCGGCAGGCTCGGTGAAACCAGGAAATTTGCCCGACGCACTCCAGTCAAAGTGGCCGCCGTCGATGACGATGCCGCCCATACTTGTGCCATGGCCCCCAATCCACTTGGTGGCCGAGTGTGTGACAATATCGGCTGCATGCATGTCAGTCGTGCATCCCCGAGAAATATGGCTCCATTTCTAGACGTACCCCCAAGCTTGATAGGCTGGCATAAATATCCGCCCATGCCAAAGGTATTGTCGACAATTAAAGGGATTCCGTGCTTGTGGGCAACGGCAGCGATCGCCGAGATATCGGGCACGCTGTGTTTCGGGTTGCTGATTGTTTCAATATAGATCGCACGCGTGTTCTCGTCCACAGCCTCATCGAATTTAGCCGGATCGTTGCCGACCACCCACTTGACTTCAATCTTAAATTTCCTCATGTAGACACGAAATTGGTTGAAACTGCCACCATATACTTTCCCAAACCTTTCGTTAGCGGCGCCCTCACACGTAGAATTTCAGGGGTGTACTTACACCAACTCGTACTAACGAAATTATGGCCTGGCTCGCAACATTGTGTCAAAGCCATGAACTGAGAAGGTGTCAGCCAAAGGGTTACATCTTCCACCCCCCCGAGATCAAAGACCTACTTGTGCTGCATGACCAGAAGCTGTTGCTACTGCGCCTACGCCACCCTCGAGCATAGACATTCGGGTCTCGAAGACGGTGTTCGTAGGGTTACCCATCCGCGTATATACGTATCCATCCTTCGACCAGGCAAATTTCCCGGCTCCATCTGCGGCATCGTTGAAGTTGTAAGCTGAGGTTTGATAAAGAGGCACGGCCCGTGAGCCATTGATGGGATCTGGTTCTTGCCCACCATGAATAGCAATGGTGTCAAATCCAGGTTCCCTAAGCAAAGTCAGCTTACATCTAGTAAGCATCTCTCTGTGCATTGCTATCACTCACCAGTCCAGGTTGCTGATTGATCCTGAAGGCGGCATCTTCACAACTGTGATATATATCTTTTAAGGTCTTTTACGATCTCGGAACACTGGGATGTCGTATGTTACGCTGTCCGACTCGAAAGCACGATATAGAAGAGAATCTTGTTTCAACGAGAGAAGTAGCTCGGTCAGCTTTATAAATACCTGCCTATGAGGACCGACGTACTCAAGCCAACATAACAACACCAGTCTTATCTATCCGCAGATCACTGTGATTCGAGGACAACCAATCTACCTGCAAACAGGTTTGATTGTTGGCGATGTGACGCCGAATCGTCTGGGGTACTTTCGGTCTTACCTGCGTCGACCCCGTTGTTCTGCAATGCAACGACACCCACCAGCAAATCCCGAACGAGGGCTCGGCATTGCCATCATACCATTCCTGGGGGTCCACCCAAAGCTATGGCCTTGCAAGATCCTCTACACTTGGCAAAGATCGCTCTCACCTCTTTCTTACCACGAGCGTTATTAATCTGGCTCAACGGGGCCTGGCGATGGCCGCACACCAATGATTTGGCCCTGTACCGCTTTGACGGAGGTGGGGGGCGTGTTACAATACCTAGAAGTTCGTGAGAGTCTGGAGGTAGTAGTCGGCATCGCTGCATGATTGGTCATTTCACGTCACTGAGCTTCGGCGTGTTTCACAAACTCCGTGAAGGTGCGTCTCTAAGGAAACCGATTGGGAAAGAATCAATAGTCCCGATGCATCTCTATTGGCTTAGCTGTGGTCGCAGAAAAAGAGGTTTGCCAGCAACTGCTATCCTCGTACGAGGGTGGCTTTTGCTGGCATACAATTTGACATGCATCATCTGACATGAAGAACTCAAACTCAGATCCCAGCCCTGCCACGTTCTTATTCCCATCATATACCGTTCGCAACACCAAGAAGCTGACTACCTCGAATTTCTTCACTCTACAAAATTTACGCTTGTTCCGGGCTTTGTGTTCACGGTCAATGTACTGCAGTGCCCGCCTCGTAAGCATTTGGTCGTTCATTCACCGACCGATATACAGGGTATAAAGGGTTAAACTTACAAGATATCAGGCCTGCTATAGCTTCCAACGGGATCAAAATCGAGCTATTTGTGTTTGGGGATACGAGTTAGCCGTCTCTGTGCTCCCCTAGTCTTATCAGATGCAGAGATTCTGGGATCATCTCAACTTACCCTAGATTCGGTGACGGCCGACATCGGCAACTCAGCGTACACGATGATTTCTTTGTCATACACTGGTTCCGTTAGCCGCGTGCCCAACGGTCCGGCCACGAAGGAGCCGCCGTGATTCACAATGTCATCGGCCTCCCATTGCGCGCCGTCAGGTCTCCGATCAGGATGCTCGGAAGTGAAGGGTGGGTAATCTGCTGGGAAATCCGAGACCCTGGTCATAGCGTTGACTGTCACTACGAAACAGCGTCCTTCTTTGGCGATGTGTTGCATCGATGCCGTCCATGTCGGCAGGTCATCCGCTGTTGGAGCCAAGTGTATCCTGTTTTATCAGCTTTGACCCTTTTGTCCCCTGAGTGAGAAGAGGGAAAGATATTCTTACTCTATCCCTTGCTGATAGAGCGCCATGCGCGCGGCGGGCATGTAATTTTCCCAGCTGTTACATGTCAACGGGTATCAGCATGGATCATCGTACGTTTCGTGGGCTTATTTGAAAGCCTAATTCACTCACCAGATTAGTGTCCCGATCTTGCCGATATCCGTCTGCACGACCCCGAGACCATCTCCCGCTCCCCTTCCCCAGACGAGGCGCTCGGCTGCTGTTGGCACCAGCTTTTGGCCATATGTAAGCATTTTGCCGATGGCACGTACTTGGACTAAGCCAAGTTAAGTGCGTTTCTGACTTACCTTCCTGTGCTTCAACAGGATAGATCCGTCTCTGCCAAACAACAACACCGTGCAATACAGCGTACCGCCTTCCTTCTCGATGATGCCGACTGAAAGATAGACGTTATGCGTTCGCGCAGTTTCTGCAATCACATTGACCTCGGGCGACGGGATAGCCACGGCCGAGTCGTAGTACTTGCGATACCATTCTCGACCTGCTCATCCGTTCAAGAATTCATTATTAGCTGACCGCTTCTTTAATGTCTATATTTAGGACCCTCTTTTCGTCCTTGATCATCTGCTCATGGACCTTGGCAAGCTGAACCAATAGTAGAATGAGAAAGACTCACCACGCGGCTCCCTTCCGCCTATCGTAGCATCGAAGGCGTATCGCCAGGCATAAGCCGAGAGGAATGCTTCACTAATGGGTTCACCAAGATAGTTAGTTGTTTGGTCTGAAAAGGTTCGCGTCACACCGTTTTCTTCCTTCTTAGATTATCATCGTACGACTCAGAACCGTGAGAGGCGAGTGAGACGGGTGAGATGAGATCGTGATATTATGAACAATCAAAGGTGGATAAAGACAAATGAAATGAGATTCGCTAGTTCTTCACTCACGGGAAAACGATCAAGTCAGCGCCCTCTTTCGCCGCCTCAGCCGTCAACTTCTTCAATTTCTCGAGACTCTTCTCCAGATCAAATGAGACGGGGGCGGCTTGCACCGCGGCAACTTTGACAATCTTTCCTAAAGACATTTGGATGCTCGTGTAGCAGGTAGGTAAAGCCAATGTAATACGCTAGCCACACTCAGATTTTCCACAAAAACAGGGCTTGCGGTCTGTTCTCTCGAATTTGAGAGTCGTCTCTGCTCTATTTTATATCTAACTGTAATAGATGGCGTTACCTGGCATACTCAGATCGTGCCCGATTTACCTACGTATCTCCACTACTGTTTGGAACTTGACTCATAAAGCGTCGAAGGGAAAAGTTGTAGGTAACCCCTACATGCCAGATAACAAATGCAATCAAACACCCGCGGCAACGGGAAGCAAGCAAGTGGAGCCTGTCCTGAGCTGTACATACATATGTACATACACATACATCTATCAGCAGTAACAGAACTCACACTGCCGTTGAATAATACACATAACCCAAGAAAATAGACATCCGACGCATTCGTGAAGAAATATTCATCGATTTGTAAGATGCAAAGCCGCCACTCGCTTTCAGGACCGTGGCAAATAGTTCACGTCGTTAGCTGTCCTTTCCTTTCGACCCTTGGCATTGCTGACCCCTCATAATTACTGGTCAAATCCTTACTAAGTACGACCCATATCCCGAGCAGGGCCAAGGATGGGGAGGACAGAAGTAGACTTCAAACCCCGACGAGGGGTTTACCTAGATAGGGCAAAACCTGAGGGGAAATGCGTCTAACTTGCACCTATTACGTGGTGTATCAGGTGTGAGCTAAGATATGGTACCTAGCTCTAGAACCTTTACTACTTTCCTTTCCTTACCTTGATTGCCTTACCTCGGTATGTATGCAAATCAGACCGCAGTGTTGGTGCTAATAGTAGCAACGGGCACGCAGATGAGAGAGATAGAGAGATGATAAGCTAGATAGACGGTCAGATAACGCAGACACAGGAAGGGAGGGGAGGAAGAATCCTACATGACGTCTTCAAGAAACCGTTATTGTACATCCTATCTGTCTATCTTACATGCATAGTATTTCTCTACCCTATCGGCAACATCCGTTACGTTCCCTCCGTTCAGTCCGTTGGTCTGTTGGATTCGTTTCGCGTCCTCATCGTACATGTGCTATAGTGTAGTGTCGTACTTTCCTGCACCCCAGGCTTGAGGACCAACGGCCTGCAGTGGTAATTCGCCGTGCATGAGCACGAGATCATGGGATACGCGCATGCAAATTAATCATAGCATACACCAGTAGCGAGCTGCCGTCCTTGCTGAAGCTCTCCGCCTGCGTGTAATCGCTCGGCAACTTTGATACCCGACTAGCGTGGATGTCCTAAAATCAAATCAACGGCCTCAAGGGTCTGAATCTGACTGCAGAACAAAATCAAACAAACGAGGCTACAATGCTGGAACTAAGGAAATAAGGGAAAAGAAGTGCCTATGCCGTCTGCTGTGCCACTTGTGAGAGGCGTCGGGGTTTGCGTCTTCGGTCCGGATATCAGAATCTCATACGATGCGGGCACCGTTGCGGACATCACGTGTAAGTAAGCTAGGCGATGTTTGTTCTGCGCCGTACGCCAACTTGCACAAGGGGGGAACAGCTCAATGACCGGCTTCTGGGTTAGGTAAGTAAATTAAAAAGCTAGGCGCCCATTTCCGACATTTCGGTATCGGGAAAAGGGGTTATAGAACGGAGAAATTAGCAAACGAAAATACAAAATCGAACTGAGATGTTTTGGAAGATTTTGATACGCCGAGACAGACGAGCGAAATGGGCTTGATGTTCTGAGCAGTTCCCGTGCTTGTCTCGGCATTTGGCGCGGTAGTAATATGGCGTACGCCCCTATCGCGGGCATGTAAGATTCACCGAAGATGAAGTTACCCAACAAACCACAGGGATCAAATAAAGATGTAGACTAAATAGTAGCGGCTTACACCTCAGCTGCAGTTAGATTTACTACCCAGTGACCGACGACGCCGGAGGTGAAACCCACGTGGATCATGCGAATGATTAGATAATCTGCGGCGTAGCACGACTGGAGGAGTTCTGCCTGGGTAAGTAAATCCAGCAGTAAGTATAGCAATGCCGTAATGGTTGGAAACCTAGATGCACTGCGACTCTAACGAGTGCTCAAGTGGTTCGCGCATATATGTAGTTCACCACAGGTAAATTAATCCCGAAGATGAAGTTGAGCGACACGACATACCTAGTGGTGTCTTCATGGAGGTGTCACTACTCTCTGCGCGTCCCTTCATCCTCGCTCAAAGACCAGCAGAGAGAGAAAAAAGCTGACGGGGATTGGCTAATGGAGATAGGCGTAGTCCGACGATGAGATTTCACACAACAATGGGCCGATTCTCGCGGTGTTTGCGAACATCGTGAGACCGCACGGTGAACGGCCTGGAATACGTAACTGTAATTGATACGCTAGGTATTTCAATAAGCTTTCCTCAGCCGAGGCCCCTAATTGTTATAGCAGCTGTGGTCCGGAATGGGGGCCCGCCCAGCTGGCGAATACGCTCGAGATGCCGACACTCCAATAGGATAGCCGAAGATACGGCGGGATCTGCTTGCATGCGAGAGGGGTCTGGCCCTCCCGCGACACTTGCGCATCGCGTCCTCTCCCATGGTAGGTAATCCTCAGACTCGTCGTGAGCTGGCAGATCGACTGTACTGCGGCGTCTGTTGCCCGGATTTGCCCCAATTCCATAGTAGGTGTATGCGGTGCGTGGCTCAGATCTGATGCGCAATGCCTAATTTATATAGAGTCCCATTGCGTGATCTCCCACCGACGCCTCTTCCCCTAAACTTTTGGGGTAAGAATTCTCTTACCGGGAGGGGTTGACTGCGCGCGCCGTGTACACTTTAACACGTAACACGAGTGGATTCCGTATACGTATATACAACCCAGTATCCCTTCGTGGTCTAGCATGCTGCTTTTGGGCTGCATTCATTATCCATTTTCACCCATCATCACCCTGGAACCATGGTTGCCGCTACCAGCGCGATCAAGCCTTGGCTTGTTCAGAAGTATGGGGGTACCAGTTTAGGAAAGCTGATGGACACCATTTGCGGCAGCATTATACCAGACCACGCTGAACAACACAGATTAGTCGTCGTCTGCTCGGCTTTGTCGGGAACGCTCAAAGCAAAAGGAACAACTAGTTTGTTACTAGAATGCATTGCGCTATCTGAGCGCGGCGTCGGCGCTCAGCAGCAATTGCTAGAATTGGTAGATCTGATCAGAGACAATCATCTGGCCGTGCTGGATTTGATTTTCACGACGCAGAAAGACTCGGTATTTGAAGCCTACGATATCCCTAAGACGAGCATCGTGAGGGAGTGTGAAGATTTGAAGAGATTCTTATTAGCCGCTCAGGTGAGCCGATGGTGGCACGACGGGAAGCAACGGGGTTACTAAGTTTGCTTGCAGATAGTGGGAGAGCTGTCTCCGCGCTCCAAAGATCGCGTGATTTCTTTGGGAGAGAAATTAGCATGTGTGACTATCGCGGCATGTTTGGCAAGCAAGGTAAGTCTTTCGACGGAGCGTTTGTGGCACTTGGTGAATACCAAGGTTAAGCTGGTATTACAGGATATTCTCGCAAAGGCAATCATTCTCGACGATGTGGTGTCTACAGCCTTTGGCACGTCTGCCGACGATCAGGCCGCTGCACTAGACAGATTAGGGTCTAAATTCTATCATGTCATTGCTAAAGAGATAGCCGTTCGGGTTAGAGATTGCGAGCCAGCAATCCCTATCGTTACAGGCAAGTTGAACTACTGTGTAATTCGATGTGGCGACTGGCTAATTAGAGATAGGGTTCTTTGGTATAATGCCCAACTCGCTCATTCAGACAGTCGGTAGAGGTTATTCGGACCTATGTGCGGCCATGGTAAGTATCTGTCGGTATCGCACAGAGAGTGCGACATTGATTGTTGTCGTAATTCAAAAAATGACCGCAGACTGATGCCGTGTATTGCAGTGCGCCGTGGCAGTAGGGGCAAAGGAGCTACAGATTTGGAAAGAGGTCGATGGTATCTTCACCGCCGATCCCCGAAAGATCCCCTCAGCTCAACTCTTACCTTCGGTGACAGCCGACGAGGCGACTGAACTAACGTACTACGGGAGCGAGGTGTGTCAAAACTATTAGAGTAGATGCTTGACGACGCACATGTGACTGACTAGGATTCAGGTCATACATCCTTTGACAATGGATCAGATCCGTGAAGCGAACATCTCTCTTCGGTTGAAGAATGTTTTCAAACCACATGCTGAAGGGACTGTGATTGACCCCAAATCCACTTCATCTACCTTAGAGATCGGCCAAGTCAAGAAGGTGATATCACCGCCCGGCGTGCTTCTCAAGAATGATTTTTCTGTCGGTCGGTTTGAACGTAGGCGGCCGACTGCTGTGACAGTCAAGGACGATGTGCTCCTTATTCATGTCATCTGTAACAGGAATACGAAGTCGGGGGGCCTTCTCATTCAGGTTTTCGATCGGCTTGAGAGGAACAACATTCCGGTCGATCTAATAGCGACAAGCGAGAGGAATGTCAGCCTCGCTGTACATTCACCGGGCAACTCGAGTGCCGTGTTGAGGCTCAAAGAGGAGCTCGAGCGCTTTGGTCAGGTGGCCATCGTGAAGAACATGTCAATTGTCACGATAGTCGGTCATAAGATGAGGAGCCAGATCGGTGTGGCCAGTACGGGTTCGTCAACAACCCTTGCAGTGACATATTCCACTGACACCCAGTCTAGATGACACTCTCTCGGCATTGGCAGCGGCCAACGTCAACATACATCTTATCAGTCAGGGGGCAAGCGAGATCAGTATATCGTGAGTACCTCGGGCCGTTCTGCAAAGAAGCCAAGACAGCGCGCTTATCAGCATCTACTAACAACCGCTTACAGGCTCGTCGTCAATGCACACGATGCTACCACGGCGCTCAGCGCGATACATCGGGAGGTCCTAAAAATTCCCACGATTGAGGAGAGTCAATTTCGTCGGAGTAAGTCACTACTCATTCCTTATCAGCAGGTGATAGCAGGATTGACGATCAGTCTGCAGGGGCCTGGCTCTATTAGAATACTACGTAATTCGAACGCGACGTTCGTTACGTGTTTTCAAGACCATCAGGATAAAGTGAATGTGCTTTAGGTAGAGTTCCAACCTTCCTTCTTTTTCATATCTAAGGTATGGAATGTACTTGTATATACAATTAGGACGGATATGCATATAAACGCATGCTCATGTCGGTAAAGAGGGTACCTGGTAATAGTGGGCCTGAGAATACCTCGGCTCGTCTGGAAATAAAAGACAGACCAATCAACTGCTACATTCAGCGGCTTATTGTGGAGAGTCCAGGTTGAAGGTGATTACTGATCTGGCGGTAAACTATGAATGATAACCGTTACCAACCTTTAAAATGCATCTCATTGTTCAAGGTTGCACCTCAGAATAGACTAGGACCTTATGCCTGGAATGGCTTGAAATGTAATTCTCCTAACGTATTCTTACTAGCAGTCCCCGACTGCCACCATGTCCACCAAGAAAGTCGCTTTGGTCGTTGGAGCTTCCAGGGGTATCGGTAGACAGATTGCCATTGACCTAGCGTTGGCTAAGGACGGTTATCGCGGTAGAAAACCCGTGCGCAACTACCTTCAGGAGCTTGAATTGACAAGAATGTTTAGTCGTCGTTGCCGCCAAGTCCATCAGCGACGCCAAGAACGTCTTCCCCTTCCCGCCGGATCCCAACTCTCCACAGTCGACAATTAGCACCGTGGAACGAGAGATTCGGGAGGCTGGTGGTGAAGCGACTGCCATAGTTGTCGATGTCCGGGATTATGAGAGTGTCAAGAGATGCGTAGACAGGACAGTTGAGGTATTATCAAGATCACTTAATACTATTTTAACTTGTGCTAACTGGTATACCGGACGAGCAGACATACGGACGACTTGATGTACTAGTCTACAACTCTGGGGCAATATGGTGGGCGTCTGTTGAGGATACGCCCATGAAGCGCTTCCAGCTGATGCAGAGAGTCAACCCCGAGGGCCTCTATGGATCTGTGCAAGCGGCCCTTCCGCATCTAAAGAAGCATGGGGTCGGTCGGATCATAGTAGTCAGCCCTCCGATATATAGCCGTTTCTTCAGGGGAAAGACTGCCTACGCTATGGGCAAGGTTGGTATGAGCGTGCTGACAAAGGGTCTCGCAATGGATTTTCAAAGACAAGGCCTTACCGAGATGGCCATTACGAGTATCTGGCCAGCAGCTGTGAGCATCCCACGAATTGGTTATTAAAATTCCATTGAACGAGTATTCTGACGAGCTATAGGCAATCGAATCAGCAGCAACGCGCAAGACGACCGAGAAGGACCCCAGGGAGGCAGAAGACTTGCGTAAGCCGACCATCTTCTCAGACGCAATCCTCTCAATGCTACGGGCGCCCGCTTCTAGCGTCAACGGGCGACTCGAACTCGATGAAGATTATCTCCGCAGCGACGCCGGCGTCACTGACTTCTCCAAGTACTCGGTCGTGCCAGGGACTTCACCTCGGAGGATCATGCCTGCTCAGCTTCCCGACCTTACGGTGAGGGAACAGGATGATGAAGGTAAAAGAATGAATAGCGCTGAAGGCAGAGCAAAGCTATAAGATTTTATTGACTTGTAGATGTGTATATTGACGCTGTAGTCATCGATAGCTTCATCAATGACTAACTTCACTCCATTAATAATGCTAGGTGTTTCTAGTCAAAAACCTATCATCCACTTCGTAGTGCGCTAGTTCTGCGTGTGAAAGGTTATATCTACAAGATAATGACTTTTCTTTACTTGATACTCCCTTAGGGGGACGGGATGTGTTACACGCGCTGAACACTAGTGCACTTGGTGTAGCCCGGTTGAATGCACGCTTCGGTGAACACTTCGGCTGTACGCCTTCGCTTATCTGTGTAACATACGCGGAGATCGGAGGTTAGGACCCCCGAGGGCACTTGTATATAAAGACCCAAGTCAGCCTGCAAGGCCAGAGGCGATCCAATCGGACCTTCAAGGACCTAGGCAAGCCATAGTAGATTATTGTAATCTGAAGCTATTTCAAAGTCCTGAATCCAGCCCTTGTTATAGGATGAGGCTTGTTTGTTGTCGTTGAATTTAAGCTCAATAGCCAGGTGTCTAGGTATTTAGCCTAGTTAGGGAATTCCTCGATTCTGCGTAGACGTTAGTCAAGTCCCGGTTATAGATTAATTATATCCTTAGTTATATAACTCTGCTCACGGCTTTCTCAGAAGCCAGAATATATACTTTAAGCCGAGTTTAAAGACCCCGGAATAACTGTAATCCATATAAGCACAAGAACAGTAGGCAAATATAGTTTCCTTCAATGTTTGCATTATCAAGATCGTTCAGGTGCTAGATAGCTACAGAATGATGCCTTAATCCCTACTTTGCTGCCTACGCGCATTCTACTAGACACCATTTCCTCGCTCGAACTCTTCGGTCTTCTATTTAAACCGCGTATGTAAAGTGATGGAGTAGGTCTCTAGTATTTAGTCAGCACTTACAAAATACCAGTCCAAGACGCGAGTGCCGGGTAACAAGAAGTGGACAGTTTTGGTTTCATGGCTTTTCGGTAGTCTTGATGAGGATGTGTAGGAAGATATATCTGCTGGCAAAGGGAATGATAGTTGGAAGTAAAGTCCAAGCCCTACATTAGTTAAATGCAATATTCACTAACAGGACATTGCTAGTTACATCCGAATATACTATATGGATTTGTTGATTTGCTGCCATTTGGTTGAAGTATGTTATTTCTGATTGCAGCATCCATATATGCTTACTTCTGAGCCCTCCATAAATACAGATCTGTTCGCAACGCTTCTGTTAATCTATCAGATTCCATGCTTCTTTTATTGCTTTATACAGTTTCGGGTCGAGTCACCTGTACGAGCTGACGGGCTTACTTGCAGGTCAGGTATCACAAGGGCAGTATTGAGCTTGGAAGAATGACTTCAATTGAATAATAATCTTCAAGGTCTTGACTAGGTCCTTGGATCTTGTTCCTTCAGACCTGTCCCAACTTGGCTTGTCCTGACCCTATATACAGAGATTCCCAAGATGACTAACCTCCATGGTTATACCAAGTGACTCAAACAGGCGAGGGCTGAATAGCTTCGTGTTCAATACTAATGAGACATGCGCGAATACGAAGGTGTACAGAGGTGTACAGCCGAAGGTGTTCACCGAAGCCGGCATACGAAACTGCGTACAGGTGTCACCTACGTGTAACATCAGGTCAAAGTAAGTGTATCATCGATAACTGTAAGGTACTATTATTCCGATCTATGTTCAGCAATTCTCTATTGTGTAACGGCTTGTTCCTCGACTTGTTGATTCTCTGTGGCAGTCTAGGCGTACAATGAGATGCACTGCGCTTATTAAGTCCATACTAAATATGGAATTGGTCAAATGCCAAGTCAAGAGATCCCTTACACATGTGGTATGCCTACATTTGCCACTATGTAAGATGCTTAATAAGTCGAGCAAGTTCTCATCTCCACGTCGTGAATCCTGTGATAGAAAACCTATGTCATGCAGGAGTTATATAACTCGCTAAGGAGTTGAAGAGAAAAGAAACAGGAAGAAATCATGTAGCATGAAAAAACCAGAAAGTTGGTTACCTTTTCGTCATGGAACGGGAGAAGGTGTACAGGATTGCTTCACTTCAGACCTTCCTTAAGATCATTGGAAAAGTACATGAAGAGAGAATGCTTACCAATACTTATGGCATCAAACAGCTCAATGTGCCCTTGCTTTCAGATTTATGACGAGAAGAGCTGAGAGCTTAATAAATGCCGAGGCGGCTCATCCGCTTATACGGCTCATCCCTGTAATTTGCAGAGTGCCGTGAAACAGCCTTAGGCCTAGCGGTGAAATTCCATTAGCCACGGCCGCCCTTTCATGGTTTCGCGAATCTGGCCTGGTGCGTAGCACTCGTAAAATCAGGAGCATTCAACCTTACCTAGTCAATGCACACTATAGAAAATATCAACCTAACTTCTCTTTGGCTCGGCGGAGGTGGGTTTGTCATGTGCCAGAGTTGTCGCTGAATAACAACAATCGACGAGCCTATAGGTGAAGGGAACAAATTCAACAGTTATGCAAATGGACACCTGTGAGCCAACTAGCTCAAGTCAGTCGAGGATAAAAGGCGGCCATGCGCCTCCGCTGGTCCATCTCTAGAAATTGCATCAACCATCAGCAGCTGCGAAATCATTAATCACAACTCTCAATTTTTGATATCGTACCTGTCATCGTATCTTTTACTGTCGGCAGTGCTTAGCGCCACCACCTCCAAGCGTGACGACCATAACAAATCCAACATGTTTGCCAAAGCATTTGCCACCTACAACATACTGGCCACCGTCTCGGCAGCCCTTCTCCTTCGCCAGTCAGGCACCCACGAAGCATACCGGTTCCGACTCGTAGCCAACGTAGTCGGCGCCGACATCAGCCCTTCCGTCCAAGGCAACGGCGTCGCCTTCAATCCCTACGGCTGCTTCGGCCCTCTCAACGTAGCCACGGATGTCGGGGGTACTCCCTGGTACTTCAACGGCAGCTCCAGCGGCGTGGTTCTCCCGGGCCACTGGGGTGGATACGAGACTTTTGCCGGCATGGTCGTGACGCCCAACGACAATAAAAACAGGGTAGAGGTCGGATGCAACCAGACGACTCCGGGACTCCGCTTTGTCGCAGGTGATCCCGTGCCTCATCTATCGTACGAGGACGGCGCCTGGATGGCGTGTCCCGGCAAGGTACTGGGAGATGACTACAGCATCAGGCTCAGCTACAAGAAGGCTGGGCAGAGCACGTTAGAGGGCTGCGCGGATGTGGAGCTGTGGCCTGTCTGCGCCGACGATTTAGAATCTGAACCCTTCGAAGGTGCTCAGATGGTGACCTGTTTATCGGACTGGACGTGGGGCTGATTGATCTTCGCTCTGTGTGTGAATATGTTGTCTCTCTGTTACGATAGCCAATACCGAACCTGGCCGAAGAACTAGAGCTGTGTACAGCCAATGGGAGTCAGAATATCTTTCAGTTCCATAGCATCTTCTGCTAGTTGCGTAGCAATAAAAGTTTCTACAAGGTGATCCCTGACACCCTCTCTTTGAGATGTTACGAGCAGTGCTTGAGTATCCACTAAATCCTGAACTAGGCGTTAGAGCCTACCTAGGTAGCTATCCTTTGGGCGTGGTTTATGTTTTTGTTTCTTCTATTGACAGTTACAAATAGTTGGCTGGTGGACCCGTCGCTTCATATCAGTCTCAAAAGCCTATTGATACTGATCGGTCCACCGAATTAGAGAAGCAACAGCCAAAAATCGATTTCTATAAAGATTCATATACATAGGCTTAATGTTTCCCAGGCACATTTCATTGAATACCTGCCCTGTTGGTACTCATCGTAGCTCTCGCCATCCCTGAACTCGTGACATTTTTCAGCGTTACCTTCTTTTCCTGTGATGATCTCCAAGTCGTCCCAAAACTAAACATCAGGTCGGACATAGCTTGACTGGCCTGCGTCAAGCGGCCACTGATTGTACCACACGACTGAGACAGGGATTATACATATATATCATACTCTGCTACTTGCTACCTTCATACAAAGCATGCGTGGCCGCAATGCCGAGCTCAGATAGAAGTGGATCTTAACCAAAGTGCTACTGCAAACAAATGTTGACAAGAGTTTAGACATACCCTTATTCATTCGACATTATTGATTATAACTAAGTACACAAAGATATATAAGCTCTCGTTACTGCTTCATTTTATTTTCAATTAATTTTTTTCCTCTCCGGAAGCACATACCCGTTTTCGGCTCTAATCCCTAGCGCAACTCAGCCTTGAGAGGTAGGTTTCGGCTGCTTGAGCCGACGTAGACCGTCTTCGGGTATTTCGAGATAACCCAGTTTTGAGAGACAGTGTCCCAGTTGCTCAAATCACGGCGCGTAAGCGGGGCACGAAAGGTGACCGTCTGGCCAGGATCAATGCGAATTCGGTCGAAGCCACGGAGAACGACCTTCGGGTCATCCGGACCACCAAGAGACACATAGGCTTGCGGGACTTCGTCGCCAGGAACATCACCAGTGTTGGTGATTGAGGCGGTGATAATGTACAGCTCATCCCACAACAGCCGGTTTCCACCAGGAGCATCGGCAAGGGCGGGTGCGGCGGGCTGAAGATTCTGAGGCTCTGAGTCGAGTGCTCCGGAAGGTAAGAACTCCTCGGCGGATTTTCCGTACAGAGGGTCCGCAGAAGCATCCTCGAGAGATGATGTGCTATTGAACCATGGGTAGATGAACTCGCGAATGTATCGGACCGAGCTGGGGAAGGCGTAGTCTTCAATGTCTGTGGAGAAGTTCCCAAACGTCGGTGCCTCGGCAGTCTTGCCTGTTGTTGGCTTGTATTCACCAGCGTTGATCTTCTCCACCTTAATGTCGGCATATTCAAAGCTGGCATATGATAGACCGAACCCAAACTCAAAAATGGGCTTGATGTCAGCCTTGTCCAGAGCGCGGTAATCGATGAAGTTGCCTTCCGTGAAGTCCTGCTGCGGAGCGCCATTCCCGTTATTCGGCTCATAGAGGACATCAGCGCCGTAATCTTCGCGCTTCGCGGCCCACGTGAAAGGTGTACGTGCGGCTGGGTTCACCTTTCCATACAGGACGTCGACTAGGCCACGACCGCTTTCTTGACCGGGCAAACCAGCCCATAAAATGGCTGTGACATTAGGAGAATCATACCAGTCAGTGATAAGGGTAGGACCAACAGAGTGAATAACTACGATGGTGTTGTTGCAGACAGAGGACACGTTCTTGATCAATTCATCGCCACTGCCCCATAGTGTTAAGTTCTTCCGGTCACCCTCATTACCGTCGACCTCAATGTAACCTTCGCCCGAGTCAGCGTTGACAAACACCAAGGCCGTTGCGCCGTCTTGCTTGACGAGAGCTTCAATTGTGTCCGAAGCATAGTTATCTAACACTGCTTCAATGCGGGTGTGATCGTCAATAGCTTGTTCGTTAAGCGCATCCAGAGGAGTGTTCAAATAGGGGAAATTGGAAGTGCCGGAGCCCCAACCCATAGCAAGAGTGCCTCTGTTACACCCTCGATCAGCACATCCGTTGGGGCCCAGAGGGCTCGGACCCGCATCTTCTCCAATAACGGCAAGGAATCTTGGTTTTTTAAGGGGCAAAGCACCCTCATTCTTCAGTAAGACAGTCGATTTGCCAGCGATCTCTCTTATCAAGCCCCCATGATCAGCGCGCACGTCAACATGCCAGTTGACCTGCTGAAAGCCGTCCTGTACACCCGCGTGGAGATAGCTGTACGTATCTGTACTCCACGAGTCCATATTGATCGGTTCTAGACCTTCGACCGTTTGCCCAACTTTAAAGAAGGCTGCCATAATTCTCATCGCCATGTCGTCGATGCGGTAAGCAGGAACGGTCCCGTTTAGAACGGCGACAGCTGTGAGAGGGCATATATTAGTCTTTGATATGAACTGTGCTTAGATTCTGGGGGTGGTTCCGGGGGGGGCATTTGGAAGTAATTTCTGATTACTGTTAGGTATGAAAAGATTAGATACGTACTGAGATTAGCTCCCCAAAAGGAAAGTCCAGTTTGGAATTCCGTGTCACCGGGCATGCTCATGTCCATGCCAGCTACAGCAGCAGAAACACCAGAGTGTTGGGCTTGCCAATCGCTCATGACGAAACCTTGGAAACCCAGCTCGCCCTTGAGAAGACCGTTCAGTGTCTTCGAGTTTTGGCAACCATAGCTATTGTTGATTTGTTGGTACGAGCACATAACGGACCCAACACCTGCTCTCACCGCGTCGGCAAATGGCCAGAGGTAAGTTTCATGCATGGTCTTGTCATCGATATTGGAAGAAAGGGTCTCGGAAATGTTGTAGCCCCGGCCGACAGATTCGCCAACCTGTCGGAAATGTTCTTGTACTTGAATCAGCCTCCAATCCATAAGTCGCATCTTCGCACCATACCTTGTTCGTTCAAGATGAAATGCTTTGCACAAGCGACAATGCCGGCATCTTGAACACCCTTAATAGTCTCGGCGATGGCAACGCCAGTGAGGTAGGGGTCAGGTGAAAAGCCTTCCCAGTTGCGGCCCCCTTCGGGGGTGCGGCCGAGTGGCCCAGCGACAGGTCCTAGCAGGACATTGACGCCCTTCCCTTTATGCTCCTCGCCTATTGCCTTGCCTCGAAGATACATCAAAGATCTGTCGAAAGTCGCGGCAACCGTTTGACCGGAGCTAAAAGCAGAGACGAAGTCACCAAAGCGAACGCCGAGAGGAGAGTCCTGCATACAGAGCCGGCGGAGACCGAGTCTCGGTACACTGCCAGTCTCGCCGACACATTGTCCGCTTTCCCAGCTGTGAAGTAGACGAGTTAACAACCGTTGTGTCAATATGGACGTTTGGAATCTCCTACTCACCCAATGCCTGTCGTCAAGTTGACCTTCTCATCCAGAGTCAGCTGTGATACAAAGTCCCGCGCCTTCGCGTGGGCCTCTTCCCAGCCGGCTGCCTTTGGATTCATCCATGGCGATGGATAATGGGGCTCGGAGTAAGCAACATCGGCCTATTGACAGGGTGATTAGCTGCCATGCTTTCGACAACTAAATCAAGCACGCGTGAGCAGTGAAAAAAAATATTGACGAGACCAATTGAGCGCCAATTGAGCGCCCATTTGATCTAGAAGCTAGCTTCGCCTATCAAACCTGAGATCATGCGCTCTTCGAGACGTAAACGGCCCATTGGGTAGAATATGACATATGCCACTACGTCACGGAGAGACAAGCGCTCTAATCATGTCCACTTGAGGAATACCACCTCACCAGAGTTTCAACACTCCCAAGTCAAAGAGGATATTGTCGTTTGAGAGGAGAAAACGTACCGAAGCAGCAGCAGCGCTGTATGCAGCCGCCAGCAAGGCGCTGAACGTAGAAGTTCGCATCGCGTTACCTCAATGTGGTCAGTCTGTTGTGGTAGTGTAACTCGAAGCCTGGCCCAAAGGGTTACGTGTAGCGACTGCTCTACCTGAGGACGGTGAGACAGACAGACAGACAGACAGAGAGACACTGAGACAAGACCGAGAGGTAAACGCGTCAAGGGGAATGTGGGCTATGTAGGTCATCTTATATACTATGTACACCGCACCGTACCAAGGCTACCGTTACGTAGGTACCAGAGCCGCCAAGGTAGCGCGGTTCTAGGCGGTGATTATCGTCTGGGACGAGGGCTGCGGAACCGGCGGCGACGTTGAGATTGGTCAGATGATGGCAAGGCCCCAGTTCTCGGTCAGGCTCAAGGTCAGGATTCTGATCGAGGCCAGGTCGGATACATCGAAGCCAAGGTGCTGGGAATCCCTGTATGCTGTACCGATGAATTGCCGACGAATGGGGAGAAGCCGGCAAGTTCTAGTCTTGATGGATCTCTAGTGGATGATGAGCAACAAAAAGCAACACTCGGGCGTTGCGGCCCTATCTTGGCCATGTGGGCAACAGCATCTGGGTGGGCTTTCCGCGTGCGGATATCGCGAGGAGCAACCAGACTGTTAGACCGGGTCTGACCAGGTTACCTACAGACAACATCGTGCAGGAGATTGTGGAGTTGTTAACTGTTGTTGCCCCTGTCGAGTTTCTCCGCATTCTCCTCCACATACGCCCAGGTCTGCCCAGGTCGCGGAGAAGGGGCCACAGTACTGTGGGTTACTCGGTATGATAGTACCTACTGTTGTGCAGTGGCATGCCTCGGTCCGTTTCCTTTATTGTAGTGTATTACCTCTTAATTCTCTCGCAATGCTATATGTGCACCCGCCAGACTGGTGAGCGAGGCAACCACGAGAATGCCACGAGTGCTGCCACGGGCCAGTCCGAACGGAGCGGGAAGAGGAACTACTTACATGGAAACGAGATGCGGAAACATGAAATGCAGATAGAAGGTACCGGTAGCCTGTATGCTGGGTGTCTTGGAGACGAGTCGGGGTAAACTAGGTGCCTAGGTAGGTTACATCGACAAATCTCTGGGACCAACGTACCACACGTTGCCGTCCAAACGCAGTCAGAAATGCAGTTTCTTTACCATCATCTGATGCTTACAGGAACAAGAAATCCGTATCCCCCCAACCCCCAACTCGTTTGCCCATCCCTGTCTAAATGCAGCGTCTTCTGTGCACCTGGTAAGTGCCTGGACAGGTGCCTTCTTAGATAGGCAAAGTCGATGGAGACGGGCCGATGATGGGTGATGGGTGATGGGTGATGGGTGATGGGTGATGGGTGATGGGTGATGGGATGATGATGGATTGGATTTCTTGGGTGCTGTGACGAGCTGGAATTTGGCCTATTGGCTGTGGGTCCAATTCAATCTCTCTCATCTCTCTCGCTCGCTCTCTCTGTCTCTCTAGTTGTAACCCCCCCGGGCTTTGCCCCACGGCTGGCGTCACGGTCCCCTAGTTCCCCGCCGCTAACCCTCCCCCCGAGCGCCTGCCCCTAGTGTCCTACCAACTGAATAGGACATCTCTGTAGCTACCTAGGTAGGTAGTAGTACATTCCTTCGCCATTGATCTCCTTTGTGCATACCTGACAGTAACTCCAAAATTTATCTATTATCTTAGAGCTAGCGTCCAGACTACCATAGGTCCCGTAACCACCGTAAGTGGCGTGAGGAGAGTCATAATAAAAGTGCATGTCATCGGCACTTACTAATTCCCGCTTTTGCGGGGTAAGTAGGGGAGACTAGGTACTGAGTAGGTACCTACCCAGGCTTGCCAGGTACCGGCTACCTAAGCTATGTATGTCGCTTCGCGGTTTTGTTTTCCCATCTTAAACGTGCCGGTACCATCTCTTACAGGGATAGATAGGTAAGTTGGCTTGATAGATATTAGCATCTGCAAGCGTGCTATTCATTCTGATCCTCCCTGATGGCCTGCTCCCACAGCGCTTTGTTTGTAATCTTCTTTCTTTCTTTTTCCTTATGTCTATTCTAAACTTAAGCGTAAGCGTAAGCGTGTTTAACATACATCTAGTTCATCCCCGCTGGTACGGTAGGTAGCTTTTGCTCGTATCTGTTAAGAATCCCTCAGGGCGGTGAATAATACGTGATGGTCATGTTACATTTGTGCACTTGTGACAATGATTGGACAATGATGCAGCATCCGACATGCAAATCTCACTACGCGAGTTCTTATCATTAGTGAGGTAAGACAATTCGTCCTATCATTTGGCAAGCAGCTGGAACGAGCGCCTGTAATTCTCGTATTTCCCATACCTTCAAGAACAATATTGCGCCGAGCTTATTATGCCACCCGAGACACCCAATAAATATTTTCCGAAAAGAGGACCTACTCAGTATTCACCCATTGCAGGTCCTATCTCTGATTTATGGTCCAGTGAAGACGGATAAAAACACGACGGATTCTAATCCAGAAATTTGCCTGGATATCCGCGTTTGCTTTCCCGGAGCCGTGCTTGTTGCTTGCCAGCTTGTGAGGTCGTCCCGGCTATAGTACACCACGCTACCCTCAGGCCAGGAATTAACTCCATGCAGAGCCAAGGGCCTGCACTAGTTAGGATGCAAGGCTCGATGGAGGCAATGCGGGGGAAGGTGATCCACCTCGTAGCAAATCGACGTCCAGCCTCGGTCGCTGTTTGTTAACGTTACACAGCCTTACCGTGGTTCCCGGCAATATGGGCCGATATCCCACGCTTTACGCAAGATCGTTTTGACTACTGCTAGTGGAAAATGTCTTACGCGTATCCACTTTGCAAGCACACTTGCATTGAATAAGCAGGTTGTTTTCTTGCTATGGCTCCCAACGGGCGTGCTACCATAAAGCGAACTTTGGTTCTGTGTCAGCCTCAAAGGTCATCCCTCCGAGATAAGGTGGTTCATCTTACCAAACGTTTGTAGAGGACCAAGCATATAGTCTTCTTTATCCCTTCTCTTAGTCCTTTGTATCTGAAGAAAACTTCTTTTTATACATTTTGTCATCGTCGCAGTGTTGCTATCTTAGCACTAGCTTCCCAACTTCGACGGATTTCATCCTTTAGTTCCTGGAGGACGGGCTCAATAAACGTAGGTCGAATCAATGCTGCCGTCTGTCGCACAAGCTTCTTGGAGACCATATAGCTTCCGACGGGCGTATCTGTCCCTTTCCAATCTTCAAATCGTTCAAAAATCATAGCAATATCAAATTCGCACACACTCGCGAAAGGGTGCCAGAAATTGTCTTGCTTATATGTGATGCTCTGTTTCAAGCTTTGACCGTCCCCACTTACCTCCTCATAGCGATAAATAAGCCACAGCGACTTTTCGGGTTTCATGACGTCGACAACAAGATGATATCCAGTAGACCGGTGAGTAGCTTGTCGTCCGTTATATTTGGTGACCACTTTGCGGTTGAAGATCTCACCGATCTCATACACATAACGCGGAAAATATTTGCCCTTGGGCATAGCACTGTTTCGCTGGAGTTCCAGAATGGTGGGATAATTTAGCCACTCGTCCCTTTTCCAGAAGTCTGAGATGAGTCGCTCGTCTTTCCGGCTTCGACAAAGAAGATACGACCACATGTGGACACAAGCTCTCTGAACAGTATAACAGGCGTCCTCGCACTTATCTTTTTCCGAGAAGAGCTGCATGAGCAGTTGAGAATCCTCGTTCATTCTCAACCCCACAAGGTCTTCCTGGCGCTGAAAGTTAGTCTGGCTGAGTATTTCGTATTGCCCTTCTTCCTCAGTAGCTGCATCTTTAGCTATGCTTCCGGGGGTGGTAGCGGATTGTGACAACTTCTCACACTCCTTCTCAACATCGTTCATTCGTTGTTCTAGTGGGACCATTCGTTTCTCTATGGCATCTAAATGCTCAACAAGACGATCTAATTCCGAAGACTGGTCTGCGACTTCCCGCCGTCTTTCAATTTCCTGGCCATTTGGTTCAGAGCTTCGCATCTTTTCGGATTCACCATTCTGCTGATCTGTTTGGTTGTGACTTTCAGTGGTTGCTGGCCGCGTTGATGCTTGCCTCTCCCTAGCAAGTGTATTTGTTTGGCTTTGTGGACTAGACTTTGCTGCTTGCAATTCTTGTGATGCTTTTATGTGGTGTTGCAAGGTTTGTTCGAGTGACTCAAGACGTTGCTGGTGGTTCTGCATGATTGCTGTAATCTGGGCAGGACTCAATCCATGATCCGTCCTTTGTTCAAGGACCGCAACACGGCCACTCAACTATCATGCCTTTCGTCAGCCATCATATTCTTCCGCTTTAGGATTCAGTGGGTAGGCTTACTTGTTCGTTCGCTTTATCCAACGCACCCATGCGATCATTATGTTTCGCTACACAAACGTCGTGATCTCTTAAATGTCCTTCCTGCACGCCCAGGCGCGTATTGTGCTCTCCGAAGTGTCTATCATGCGCTCCCAGGCGTGTATTATGTTCACCTATATGCCTATCATGGAGTTGCAGAACTGCGTCATGTTCTGACATGCGTCTATCACGCTCCGTTAGATGTCTATCAACTGACGCTAAGCGGGCATCATTCTCTCCTAGTCGTCTATCGTGCTCGGCCAAGCTCGCGAAGCTCCTCGTTACTTGTGCCTTTAGATCCTCTATGGCGCCCTTTGCCTGGTCGTTTGGGCCCCCAAGTGGGCCTGGGCGCCAAGGACTAGGCCGAGTGGAGTCGCGACTCTGGTTGGCGCGGAATTCCTGACCAAGATTCCCCCATGCCTCAATGATATTATCATGGCGAGCCATGGCCCCTGACAAGGACTCGAGAGTCTCATGATGTCCATCAACACGCGCAATGACTCTATCTCGTATCTCGCGCACCGCGTCAATGGCCATATCCTCGGCATCCTCCAGTGATTGAACGCGCCCCTCTATGGACTGGACCCGCTCCTGCAGAAGACCGATCTGGTTGCTCTGTCTGTCGAAATTTGCCGCAACCTGTCTTTGATATTCGCGGAACATGTCGATTGTCACGACGGCTACGCCGACTTGAGGCGCTTGCAGGCCTCCCATGGAACCAGGTGGAGGATACGGTGGCCGTCGGTTCTCGACTTCGTCCACATGTAGCCCTGGCGGAGAGAAGAACTCGGCAAAATTTCGCTTCGCGCCCTGCGGTGTTGCCACGCGTTGCGCCATAGTCGGTAATATTTTTGAGATGATAAACTAGTACAAGGCTATTAGATGATGTTTTGCCTGGTAAAGGTCATTTGCATGATCATTATCGTCTACGCCAATGCACACTGTATAGTTTGGTGAAACTCGACGTGGCAGATCCACGGGAGGTTGCAGATGCTTTGCTGACAGAATGAATGATCAGGAAAGAGGATTCAAATCAAAATAAAATGGACGAAAACAATCAGAAGAACTAGAGGGCGGCAGTTCGGATGCACGGGAGATGGAGTGGTTATGGTGCATTGAGAGAAAGGAGCGAGGGCTTGCATCAAGCATGCGTACTGCAAGTAAGTGAGTGAAGTGCGCAGGTGAGAGAGTGGTATCTGAGAGTGGTACCTACTGAGTACCACCGTCCGCGGCCGCCACTCGACTACCGTTACATGCAGTCAGAGGCGATCTCTCTCGTGGTCCGTCATACGGTACCACTGTATCGAATCGGCAGCGCTCTGTACTGCAGAGATATGGCTGTTGTCGGTGGGTGGTAATGAATTGGAGACGCCAAGGAAGGGGTAGGAGAGATGGAAGGCCACGGAAGATTAGGTAGGTAGATGGAAAGATAGCCGGCTAGGCTGGCTGACTTGGATGCACATACAGCTGGAGTAGAGGAGTAGACGAATAGATAGAGTAGGACCTGGTGTCCAGATATGGGTGTGCGGTACCGTACACGTACACTGCTACCACCTTGTCCGTGTATTGTATTGCACTATGGCATGATCAAAACGTGCAAACGAGACGGAGACGGGCCGACGATGGTGCATTGGTTCGTCAATGGGGGTTTAGTAACATGCAATGATATGTCCACGCCTTGACAGACAGAATCAATCAATCAATCAACCAGTCAATCAATCAGTCGCTCACTAGTGTGGCGGCGACTGTGCAGGGATTGGCGTCGGGTGTGAGAGAAGGATTCGGGGGGAGGGGACGATGAGATTGAAGAATCGAGTTGCACGGCACAAGTAAGGGACAGTACAAGCAGTACGTGTAAGTACCTAAGTAGGCACCCGAAGGTGGGATGCAATCCGATAACTCGGAATAATAGAACTCGGGATGGAACTGATTTATTCTACACAATTGTATGCCGTTGCAAGAGCGATGAAAAAAGACGAAGAAAATAATGAATACCAACTTATTTCAGGCATAGAGCGACACAAGCGCCCCATTGCACAGTGCACAGTGCCCCCGAAGCCTAAAAGTGTAAGCCCTGCCCAGACTGGCTAAGTACTTGTTGTTGGGACATCTCATATTGGCACACGGAGGTATTTCGTTGGTTCTGTAGTTGGTGCTAGAAAATTGGTACAATGTCATATCAATCTTGTATACTGTTTCGAGGTCTTCTTGACTCTCCTGGTGTCTCAGGCAAAGCTAGGTAGTAGGCAGGTAACCATGATAACCAAGATACTGCCACACTACTGTGTGTCTATGAAGGAAAGGTCGAAATGGGCACGACACAGTAAAAGTAATGCATACATGCCACGCGTGCAGCATAAGCAGCGTGGATGCTGGATGGGAATATCGCCTTCTACCGAGTACGTTTCATTGGATCCTAAGGTTGCACGGCATCACCATATTGGACTCCTATTAACTAAAAAGTACCTAACCTACATGTACGGACGGCAAGGAGGTTGAGACACATTTCGGGGACCGGGGACCGGGGGCACTGGCACCCGCAACCTGCACTACAATATTTGATGAGTTAGTTGGGTCTCTTTTAGCCATCCGCCGCGACGCTAAATGCGCCGATGGGGACAACTTTGCTTAAAATAAACGAGATCAAATGCAAACTATAGAACTACTAGGATAAGGAAAACCAACACTCAACTGTTAGGCGAGTCCGAGTCTTTGTTGTTTATTAGCGGCTATAATACTTGCGCTTGCATTTCCAACTCTACGATTGTAGTAGGAATTCCCGTAGGTGGTCGAGAGGTAGTCTCCAGGTCGCGTGTCTGCGCCCAATTTGACCCGATCATCAAATGCACCAAATTCATTGATTATCGACCCCATTCCTATTACGGAGTACGGCAGAAGACATTAGGTCGTTGGTCGTTGCAGAGCGCGATAAGCCGTAGCTTTTGAGACAATGTTTATCTCAGTTCATAGCCTCGTCTCTAAGACTTGATCTAAGACTCAATTGATAGATATTTTCCTTAGGTTGTACAATTTACTTACGGCTGACTGATACCTTCTCAACATAGCAGGGCTTGCAGATCTTGATCATGGTCTCCATGTATGAACAACTTCAAAGTTAGCCATGCTTTTAATCTCAATCCAGGAGCGGTTCTCGAGAGACTGTTTGTCTGCATACGTGGTCTTGCAGGTGCGTGTTGGCTCGCATGAGGAAACATTTTCTGGATTAACATCAATCTTTAACGTCAATAAGATTGAGTTATCCCCCAGGGCACGGACACCAGCGTTGCCACGCTTGGGAGAAGGAGATAGAGTAGATCGCGACGTTTGTGCAGCTACTTTTAGCGAGTTCGACATAAGTTCGTGCCACCGTCATCTCGCAGCAAGAAATCTTATGTCTCGTAGTCCTTGATCGTCCGTCTCTACGGGAGAAATTCAAACAAAGCTGAGTGCCTCGCTGCAAGAATATACGGTCCTATATTCTTGGACCCCATCAGAAAATGCCAGAGCCTCGTCCCAAGCTTGGCGACAAAGATGAAATTCGTGGTCGCAAGGTTTGGATGATACCACACGCTAACACTCGGCTATGTACGCATATCTTGTGGGTTCTAGCTCAAAGTAAATCACCTACTCCCAGAGTGTTTATCTTTTTTTCCTGCCTATATTTGACTAGGCATCAAAGTGTAGATGGTGGTGCAGGCAGATGTGTGGAGCGTCATGTTCTTAAAGTCGAATCTACGTTATTAGCATATAACATCTTTAAGCAACAGATGGTTGGGGTAACATGGAATATAGGATCGAATAGTGTGCTTTAAAAGTCAGCTTGGTGTTCCATATCCAAAGTGTGAATGCAACGTCGATAATAGCGTGCTCCACTTTATCGTATCAATGACAGCTGACGATTCTATTAGTACTGGATTCCGTCGGTGATGACATCCTACAATGCGGCTTGGGGGCCGGATGTCCCACCCGGAGGCTACTCAGTCCGTTCTTATTGAGATGCAACGAGTTATTAATGTAAGAATATTTCCTGGGCAAACAGGGTAGATAAAACAACCCCACTGGGGTGAATGAATAAGGATTAACTTCCGTCCCCGGCTATTGCCGAGACAAATATCTCGCTCAAGAGGGGTCGGGACTAAATGTAACATAATCAATACGCCGCCCAATTAACGACTGCTACGAAATATCGAGAGCTCAAAGGGCAATTCCTCGCATGCCGATAGCTGCTCATGCAAATATTGGGGGGAAATGAGGATCTAGTCGTTCCCCCATTAGAGGCAGTAGGATACTATGGAAACATAACTCAGGCGCAGACAACAGCTCATCAACAATCATGATCTTTCTTTAGAACCCGATGCGGCATGAAGGCACAAAGCTGGTGGGCCCCTACTATTCCCCAGTACATACCTTCATTCCGTAATGTAAGGGACAGAGAATTTGGGCCAACACCTTGATACACCATAAACCTTAGAGTGATGAATATACATAAGATAGTTCGATCTCGAGATAATTCTACAGTCGATAAGCAAAACCACCGGATCACGACCACCCCCCCTCACGACCACTTAAATTCTCCGAAAATACCCCACCTTTTTAAAACCATAATTACTAATTAAATAAAATAGCTAAAAATAGCTACTAAGCTGTATTAGGCTTAGTTTAATATAAATAACTTATATAATATATAAAGAAATTAATATTCTAATTATATATATTTATTTTTATTTTT